>CAIGQQ010000153.1:1906337-1925705 GCA_903798035.1 Danio albolineatus
TCACTTGTAGGATGAATGCAATCGTACCAAATAACGGAAGTGAACCGCCAACTGTACAACAAACTTTCATGTGTCTATGTCTGTGTATGTCACCTACCTTGACGACAAGCGGGACTGACCCAATACAAACAGTGATTATGTCTGCTTGTCTCCTCCAAAAACAGCTTCTGCAGACATTGCGTGATGTTCTGAACGTTTATATTATTTTTGCGGCAGATAGACGCAAGTCAATTTCTGAATGTCCAAAACCAAAAGGTTCAGTAAAAGCGAAACGACTGCGATGTACGGAGTGTAGACATCTTTCCATTTTGGCGCTTTGCTTTCGTGTCCATCACCTGGCAACAGCCGTACACAAAATAGCGGCTTGATGACGCAAGCGTACCGAGGTTCAGAAGGAAAAAAGACAGTGTGAACACAAACCAACTAAGAAGGTGGCAAGGGGGGACAATCGAACTTTGGTACAGTCCAGGCAATTGAACCAAGTGTGAAAGCACCCTTAGACATTTATTAAACACAAAATTGTTTGCTGGGTAATTAGAGCTGAGAGATATGACATGATGCATAAACATGCATTAAACCCTAAAACTTTGTATGTTTGTAATGTGGCAACAGACACATGTAAAACCGTGAAGCAATTTTTACAATAAACACATTAAACTAACAAAAGGTACAATTAAACAGACCATATTTTTGTTCAGGCCTGTTTTTCACTGGGATTTTACACTCATTGTATTTACATAAGAGTGAAGTGTATGAGGCTCACAGTACGTTATTTATATGTACTGAACTCTTATTCACGTATGCTTATGTATATCCAGATTCTCATTCTATTGCACCTTTTAAAAAAAGTTAAAACTATTCAGTGAATAGGTTTTTTGCAAAACACAAAATGGTTCTTATATTGCATTGTTATAAAAACACCCCATTTAAACTTTCATTTCTATGATACAGTCATTCTTACTGTTGTTCTGCCAAATTTGAAAAACGATTTACAGTTATTTTAATGCACTTAAATGTGTGCAGAGGGCAAATGACACTAATTTCAGTTGTTCTAAAAATTCACTGTGACATTCATCAAAATGATATGGAAGTGAGGTTGTGTAATTGTACAAATGTGACCACACCTTTTAGACTGGAGCATGATAAACAATTTGACAAACAGTTCTGTGGAACATTAAATGAGTAGTTGGGTTAGTGTAACAAACAAAGACATTTTAGAAATAAATCATTCTACCAAACCTTTCTGAAGAAATCCTTATTGCCTGCCATATTATTTAAACAGTAATCTTTCATTTGTCTCTTGTGTTTTCAAGACTAATTGTAAGTAAACCAGAGAGAAAAATGGTCAAGGGTTCTGGCTTCCACATGGATCTTCTCATCCTGGTGAGCATGGGAGGTCTGAGTGCATTTTTTGGCATCCCTTGGTTAAGTGCCGCCACCGTACGATCCGTATCTCATGCCAACGCTCTGACGGTCATGAGTAAGGGCCCAAAACCTGAGATTGAGAAGGTTCTAGAACAGAGAGTCAGTGGTGTAGTGGTGGCTTTGCTTGTTGGTATGTTGAAATATATGTAACATTCGCCTGTTTCCTACTTCCTAAAGGCACATCATTAACATAGTCTCTCTTACCTTATTATTTGCAGGTCTTTCGATTCTCATGGAGCCTATTTTAAAAATGATTCCCATTACAGCTCTGTTTGGAATCTTCCTCTACATGGGAATCACATCCCTGAGTGGTATTCAGCTTTGGGATCGAATTCTGCTTCTTCTTATTCCCAAAAAGTATCACCCCTGTGAACCCTATGCTACAAAAGTACATGAAGAACTTCTCACATCTTCCATTAGAATAGTTGATATTTTTCCTTGGTTTGCACATTTGATGGTGGTTACTGTCTCCCTCTGCAGGTCAGCACCAATAAGATGCACGTGTTCACCGCCATCCAAATGGCGTGTCTGGCAGTCCTCTGGATGGTGAAATCAAGCCCAGTGTCTCTGGCTCTTCCATTCGTCCTCATACTGACAATTCCACTGCGCATGTTCATGACCGGACGATTTTTTACAGAGCAAGAGATGAAGTTTGTAAGTGGATCACTGACTGACAATTATTATTACTATTCATTTAAAGGGGACCTATTATGCAAAAAACCCATTTTTTCAGGTGTTTAAACACAGTTGTGTGGCAACAGTGTATGAATATAGCCAGCCTCTAATTCATTTAATTAATTAGTAGTAATTAATTTTTTTTAAGCGCACTTCATAAAACAGTCTGCAGAAATACTTTGTTTGACATTCTCCCTTTGTACATGTCATTAGAGAGGAAAAGTCCCGCCCATTAGGGTCAATCTCTCCCTCATTAGCATAAACAGCCCTGATTAAGAAGCAGCCGTACGCCTTTAGACTTAGATTCCAAGGTGATGATTACACTGTACCTACTGAAGATAATGTCAGAGACTTAAGATGAGTTTTAGGATGCACAGATTAACACTGAAGTCTGTGACATTTTCCATTTTTCACAGAGATAACGTTTGTCCTGTTTTGAATTTGCAAATATGCTGAAGCTTTGGCATTTGTAGCTGTACACTCTTCTGAAAAGAGCACAATTTAATTTGAATTTAACGTGACAGTCATCAAAACAGCACAAGTTGGATTAAAGCCTAAAAGGGGCAGTTTCAAAGAGTTATAAAAATGGGCATTTTGAGCTGAAACTTCACATACGCACTTTAGAGACATATTTTACATTCAATCCATCTTTATTTGTATAGCACTTTCACAGTGTAGACTGTGTCAATGCAGCTCCACATAGAGGTTTATAGTGAATTAAAACAGTGACAGTTCAGTTTTCAGAGTTTAAGTTCAGTTCAGTACAGGGTGGTTTAATATTCACTGCTAAGAGTCCCAACACTGAAGAGCTGGACATCAGCGAAGTCTCATCTGTCCTTGGGGTCTCACAGGAATCAGTCTCATGCTCGCTCACTCCTCCATGACCACCACAGCAGCCGTTCAGGATACGGCCGGGTCTGGGATTATGGAAACCTTGAGATCATCTCTTTGCCGATCTTGGATCGCATCAGTGGCGCTGCATAATCTCTGGGGGCCTCGGAATGAGTATCCCCAGGTGGAGATAGAGAATAGAGAATAATTAGCATAGCTGCTATGTGATGCATTGAGTCTTTAATCTAGTCTTTAATATATCTTTAATCCAGTTTTGTAAAAATGTTTTTAATCTACATTGTGTCTCCTTTATAGCTTGACGGTGATGATTCCAAGGCAACATTTGAAGAAGAGCCAGGAGTGGATGTGTATTCTGAAACTCAGATGCCACTGTGATCAACTGTTCTACAACCAAACCCATTTTTGACAATCAACAGAATTTGAGTGCAGGCAACATATAAAAGATTTGACTAAATATTGCCCAACTTTAATGCTTTAATGCAGCTGTGAGAAAATTCTCTGGGTTTTTTGCATTTAAAATGTCATGATAATGGTCCATTACAGTTCTTAATTAGAAGCACCGTTTATAACTTTTGCACTAATCTAATGTATTATGAAGGTTTTTAAAAATGCACTTTCGCTGTAATGCCATAACTGTTTTTAGTTCCTCATGCAGCAGTTCTTAAAATAACCTATTTTTATTAGCGTGAAATACATTTGAAAAGCAAAACACCTTTTTTCACTGTAAGAACTTTTTTGCGCAAAGGTCCTACAGATATTAAAGGTTCTTTATGGGACCAAAGATGTCAATCAGAATTTGTATTCCTTATTATAAACCTTTATTTTACATCATAAAAACAATGAACAAACTATTTCTTCTTGTTTGTGGAGTATATTTGTCATTTTAAAAAAATCATTAAAAAAGAATGTATTTTCTGAAGAATGCATATATTTTGTGCTGATCAAATAACCTTTGCAAGTGTATTAATTAAAGTTAATGTTTTCTTTTTGGGGCTGTTTCACGTATATAAAAAGTACATAGAAGAAAACATAAAAGTTGTATTGAAAAACATTCACATTAATTAAAATAAATGTAATTCTAAAAACTGTAGAAATGTTGTCTATAATGACGTGTATGTACTAGATACTATTTTGATAAATATGTACGGTTGGTACATCATATTTTACTAGTTATCGCAAAATATTGTATTCAGCAGTGCAAAAAAGCTAGTGTATTCAGCTTAAGGTTCAGCTTAAAGGCTTAATTAAGTTAATTATGTTGACGAGACAAGTTCGCTTAATTATGCAAGTCACAACAAGGGTTTGTTCTAGCTAATTAAAAATTGCTTTTATTCCAGCCCAACCAATTGACATAGGACTCTCCCCAGAAGAAAAAAATATTATAGGAAATACTGTAAAATTTCATGCTCTGTTAAACATCACTCGAGAAATATTTGAAAAATAGTTACGATTTCACAGGAGGGCTAATAATTTTGGTTTTGAAACAAATTATTTTTGTTATTACTACAACTACTACTACTATTTACTTCTGTACATGCATGTGGTACCTGTGCGGTGCATTTCTTGTGATGTATTGTGAAGCCAGAGACAGTTTTCCACACTGTGGATAATACAGTAAACTTAACTCAATTCCATTCTTCATCCATCAAAATTAATAAACGTAAAGTGTTTAGCTGTGATATGCAGCAAAAGGTGGCTTAACTTAACAAAATAGAAAGGAGCTGTAAGAAAATAGGTAAAGCACTGAACATTCACATTTCCATAGTAAGGCCAACAAAAAAAAAGCTGAAACCACACAATTGATTTGTTTAAGTTCTGTCCACATAAATTTGTTGAATGTGTTAAAATAACTTAATCGATTTGTGTTGGGACTAATTTATTTGTTTTACTTTCAGTCCACATAAATTTGTAAACCATTAAGCGTTTTGTTTTGGGACAACATGACGGAATTGTGTTAGTCCAACTACCTGGTTAAGGGATTTGTAGTTCCCAGCATGCTTTGCGTGGGATTAAATTGAGCAAATAAAAAAAAATTGAGCAAATAGTGACAATAAAAGTAACCTTAGATGTTTTACATTAATAGAAAGACTTGTTAGAGCTTAATATTTGATTTAGTTTGAAGATTTAGAAGATTTTTATCTAGAGTTTTGAGGTTGCTGCCTTCCAGAAGCACCCATGCTTTGGGTGTTCGCATTAGCAACAATGCAGTTTGTTGCTTTGCTCATTGAGCAATAACTGAGTTCTGAGATCAGTCTCAATCAACTGTATAAGTTGAAATCTCATGAAATATGCTTAAAAAATGGCTTCAATTAGGATAACTTCAAATAAAACTAGACTTCAAAATGTACGACACATAATAGGCATACATGATATTATCAGACCATTGAGTTCAAGTTAAATAAAAATACAAACGTTTTTAAACTTTTATTCGATAAAATCATGTTGAGCCCCGGCTGGTTTGAGCCCCGGCTGGGTCAGTTGGCATTTCTGTGTGGAGTTAGCATGTTCTCCCCGTGGTTGTGTGGGTTTCCTCCGGGTGCTCCGGTTTCCCCCACAAGTCCAAAGACATGTGGTATAGGTGAATTGGATAGGTTAAATTGTCCGTAGCGTATGAGTGTGAATGAGTGTGTATGGATGTTTCCCAGAGATGGGTTGCGGCTGGAAGGGCATCCGCTGCGTAAAAAACATGCTGGATAAGTTGGCGGTTGATACCGCTGTGGCGACCCCGGATTAATAAAGGGACTAAGCCGACAAGAAAATGAATGAATGAATGAAAATCATGTTGGACCAACTCAATTGCATTTAATTGTGTAAATATATCATTCATTCAAATATATATATTTAGTTGGTGCTAAACAAATATGTTGGATGGAAATCCTCCCCTTAATCAAATTGAGTTCATCCAAAGAGTTTTTTTTTTTTTTTTTTGAGTGCACACAAGGGTTAAGGTAAAATTATTCTGCCTCTTTTGGGATGCTGAGTACTCCGAAAGGAAGGGTCTGATCTTCCTAATGCTGTAAAAGTAAATCTGCAGTACCAGGTCATTCAAACAATGCTGTTCTGCTGGTCATACTCAAAAGTTTGCCTCGGAAGAATATCATCTGTTGCATTTACCTGGCTAAAGAGGCTGTAAAAAGTATTGGGTAGCTGAAACTACAAGCAGCCCTGTTTCAGAAAGTCTATGGCTACAAGACACACAATTTTTCCAGAGACACAGCCAACAGTTTTAGTCATAACTTGAAATATAGCAAAATGTGAAGTTGGGTGGGTGGATGACGCCTCCGTGATTTCAAGAATATCTTTTAGTTTGCAGGCATCCGCGCACCATATGAATAAGCCGGAGACTCCTGGAGCTTCCGGGAGATGTGCATGTCTGACATACTAATGAGGATGTTTAGGAAAGAGCACAAAATATCAGGACAAGGGGAGTTTAAAATGTTTATTCAAAGCTGAGAAACTGAGAAAACCTTCAATTTTCTGCCAAATAACACTTGCAATGTCTGATGAAACATAACACTGCAGAGCTAGAACACTAGACAAGTATTGCCTAGTAATGTCAGGGCACGTGTTATAAATGATTGGTTTGATAAAACGATATTAAACCTGTTGAAAGAAACCCGTTGTTGCTGAATGAAGAGCAGATTTCATTTGGATTGATCTTGGAGGATTCTAAAGGAAGTTTCATGAAGTTAATTAAGTTAACTTTAACTCTTTGGATTTATGTATCAGCAACATTTTATTTACGGTAAAAAAAGCTTATAAGCAGAAGAACAAGATCTGCAGAGTAAAACGGGTGTCTTGGAAATAGGTTACAAATAGGGGAAATCTTGACTATATTGTAGACATCAAACCTTCTGTGCTTATTAAATGATATTTTAATCACTATGCTGATCAAATGATGAAAGTAAACATCCAAATCAACTAAAGCTGGGTTCAGTTATTGTTGTAGAATGTTTTTGAGTGGCCTGCTTAGTTCAGTCTCTATATCAAATCTCATGAAAAATGTTTAGTGGCTATATGGCAAAGTGAAAACCAAAGTTTATCATTAATCTCAAAGTTTTTCAAATGAGAAATGGGCAAAAGGTTCAGTACAGTTGACAGAATAAGCCTGTCAGAACGGATGATTTATTTTAAGTTTGTGCTGAATTACAGGCAACCTTTCACTATTAGAATTCTCGATTTTCTGCTGCATTTATACGTCACATTTATCTCTTACAAGAAACATTATGTACACTCTCAGAAATAAAGATATGTAAGCTGTCACTGAAGTGGTACCTTTTCATAAAGGTAGACATTTGTACTTAAAGGGTCCATATTTGTACCTCAAAAGTACATATTAGTACCTACAAATTTTGAGAGGAACACTTGTACTTTTTAGGTACCAATGTGTACCCTTGAGGTATTAATAGGGACCTTTTAGGTACAAATTTGTACCTTTTGAAAATGTACCAAGTTACAGCTCGTGTACCTTTATTTCTTAGAGTGTATACATGTCCTAACAGGTTAGTACACTTTAAATATTTAATAAATTGTAAGACAATCCTTATTTATCCAATTTATTTCTTCTTAAATTAGGATTAGCTTCATTTTTTCCCCTAAAAGGAAAAGACATTTTGTTGCAATATTTCAGGTTATAAAAGTAAGATTCATCATTATTATTATCATTAGTATTTGTTTATTCCAGACATCAATGCTAAGAGACTTTGTTTTCAGAATTTTTATAAACTTTATGTTCTCCAAATTACTTGTAGATTCCTAATAGTTGATACCAGTCCATGGTACTACACTATTAAACCTTGATTAAAGTTAAAAGTTTTATTCACGGCAGCAGAATGTATTTCTTTTTTTATTTCTTTCTGTATTTCTTTTCTAAATTCTTTAGAAGGATAGATTTATTTACCCATTTTAAAATGGACTTCCTTTACTTTTGGTGCCACTGGAAACTCCAAATATTTTGTTCTAAGCAATTATTTTTTTTTTCCTTAGAGAAATAATAAAATAATATTTTTTTATTTGAATAAAAGGGGTATAGTTCTTTAATAAAATATTCCGCATTACAGTATTGGATAAGTGTATATTGATAATTGAAACTCCATTCACCAAAAACAAGGTAATATTATTTAAAAAAATATTACAAGACATCTGAAATATAGATTTTGGGATTTCCTTGATGATATAAGATTATTTATTTAACATTATTAGTCTAGACATTATTACTCTCAAATCTGCAAGACTGACCATACTCCTTTCTCCTACCAGTTTTCGTAAAATAAAGATTTGTTCCTAAATATAACATATCTACTACTCCATCAATGAACATTACGGGGACTAACAGCAGACTGTATTTCGTGTAACTTGTCGAGAATTTCCATTGATGTCAATTTTCCTCCTGGCAGACCCGGCTAAGCGATTCCACACTGAGGCGTTCAGAAAAGGATGAGCGAGGATCGATTGCTCAGGTCTGAAGGCTGAAGGGAAATGGAAGTCTGGTAGACGGGGATAAGAGATTGAACGCCGAATGTGGAACTTTGTTTTGTCTATGAGGAAATACTTAGTGGGAAATGTCTCTTTGGAACTTTTTTGTTTGTTACCGTTCATGCACAAAGCGTTAATGGGACAAAGAACTTGTAAGTTAGATCCCTATCAGATTTCAGTATTGATTTGATCAGATGAGCAGCCTCAGTCAGTGCAGTGAACACACCGACAACAGCAACAGCCTCCATTCTCGACCTGGTGAGTGATTGTAATGTCCATATAATACAGATAAACATTTTAGATAACGCCAAAATCATTGTTGGGGTTTTCGTAGACGACTTTTAAGTTATACCATAAAGCATAACGTTAACTCTGACGACACACGTTCAGTCAATGCAGACCCTCGCAGTAAATCCAAATATTACGGATTGTGTATACTAACAATAATAAAACAGTTTTGCACCAGTCCACCAACCATATTTAATAACGTACCTTTTTAATGTTGATATTAGTTTATCTAAGCTCGATGGTTTTTCTGTCCAAGTCTACGATAAGTTAATCTGTTGTTTGCGTCTTTAACGTTAGACGAAACGGGTTGTCCATTTAATCTTCATAAATAAGCGATTTGATAACGTTTTATCAACTCTCAATATTAAACAACCTTCATCATTGCGATAGCCGATGGTTTGCCAAACGCAGTGTTACCGCCTGTTAATAAAGGCGAAGCAATGACGTATCATTCATTATCCTAGCTGTTGTTTTCTGCTGCAGTGCGTTGATATATGCGACTATTCAAAAGATTATAACCCAGTCAAACACTACATGGTGAGGGCCTTCGTTTTGTATTCCTATATTTAAACTTTTTTAAAAGAGCATATATTGCCGTCTCATGCCCTGCATGTGACTGGTTGTCTCCCTTTGTTTGGGTTGTTGTTGTTGTTTCAGCCTCTCCTCAGCCCATGACTGCTGCACTACAGCATGTAGACAGCAGTTCTTTCTCCTGGAGCTTTTGCAAATGAAAATGGAGGACGTGTCTCTGTCCAGTATGGACAACAGTAAGATGGAGGTGAGTGGGCACGCATTTATTTTTCATTTGCTATATTCTGCGTAACTGTATCTGTGTTGAATAAGCAAGCGCATGTAGGTGTTTCACCAAGCCTGATTCTCGATATACATTTTGAACTCCTTTCATTGCTTTTTCTCAGCTGATATGTTTATTGAGCGCAATGTGAATGCAGTGATTATCCTTCTGAAGGTTACAGCGTGATTCAAGTGTTGCGTTTTCTCCCACAGGGCTTTGCTCAAGAGATCCTGTCTGACCTGGTGGAGGACGCTTGTTTGGGTCTTTGTTTTGAAGTTCACAGGGCTGTCAAACAGGGATACTTCTTCCTGGATGACACAGACCAAGAGAGTATGAAAGACTTTGGTGAGATTTGTTCATTTGTCCTTTGTATTTGTCCTTTGCATCTTTCCATTAGTGACATTAATTTGTGTGACCGCGTTGAACTCATTGTGTAGATTCTGGTTAAAATGACTGAACAGTGTTAAATGTTACCACATTTTTAGAAATGTATGCATTCAGTTGATACTTTTTTTCCTTTTAAAGGGATGTTTAGAAGTGGAACTTAAAGGGGTGGTCCACTATGATACCATATTTTAAACTTTAGTTGACGTGTAATGTAGCTGTGTGAACATAAACAACATTTCAGAATGTAAAGCACTTAAAGTTCAATGCAAAGTGAGACATACAGAGTTAGCTTAGCAAAGCCTACAGCGAGCGAAGTTTGGGGACTACAAAAAATACATCCAGATTATTGATGTCATAAACCCTTCAGACGTGGCCAGATGCGCTGTAGTGTTGTTGCAAAGATGCTTCCTGGTGACATGGAGCCAATCCGCGAATCACAGCACATTATGTTTGCTGACCAATCAGAGCCTCTTGAGGGTGGACCTTTCAGAGGAACTAGAAAATATGACATTCGTTTTCATGTTAGCTGAGTAGCTAACATGAGCTAATATGACATTCGTTTTCATGTTAGCTGAGTAGTAAATGTATATAAGTAAGGTTTAAATAAAAAAATAACATGATTTCTACAAATGAAGCATGAGCACACATTGCTTTGCATCTTATAAACACAACCAAGCCTTAAAAATACACTCTGGACCACCCACTTTAAGCATGATGGCTCATGCAAGTGCTGAAAAACCAAAAAAATGAAAATCCATCATTCCATTCTGAATCCATTCTTAGTCTTTTTCATTGTGTAGATTAGTTTCATTGTGTAAAATAGTTATTTTGAAATATGTTCATGCTGTAATTTTCTATAAAACAAGTGTATTGAATCAGCTCTGTCTGGTTGCTTTCATAGTAGCGCTTATCACAGATGAGGCAGACATTGTATATGATGGTATTCTTTACAATGTTAAAGACTATCAGTTAACACTGGATTGTAAAAATACATTATACCTAATTCAACTTTCAGAGCACTGGTATGCATATACTGTAATTGTTTGTTTGTTGCTTTCATATTTCATCAGTTAAAACATTATGTATTTTATTCAGTTTTAGTGTTTACTGGATGCCTCTACATTAAAGAGATTTCCTGGAAAGATTGAGGTCTTATTACTTGTAGTGCACTTATTCATTCCTTTACTTTTCGGCTTAGTCCCTTTATTAATCAGGGGTCTCCAAAGCAGAATGAACCGCCAACTTATCCAGCACGTTTTACACAGCAGATGCCCTTCCTCCTGCAACCCAACACAAGAAAACACCCATACACTCTTACATTCATGCACATACACTAGGGACTATTTAGTTTATTCAATTCACCTATACTACATGTCTTTGGACTGTGGGGAAAACCGGAGAACCCGGAGGAAACCCAAACACAGAAACACCAATGACCCAGCCAGGGATCGAACCAGCGACCTTCTTACTGTGAGGCGATCGTGCTACCCACTGCGCCACCGTGACACCCTATTGCACTTTTTATGTTTATGATTTTTGCCATTTTACAACAACAACAAAAAATTCACCCTGATTAAAAGAGTTGTGAATAATTGCATGAGCTCTACAGTTCTGCAATTCAGTCAAATATGGTCATGGTAGTTTCTTTAGTACTTCATGAATTAAAAACAATCTGTGTTGCTTTCAATTAGAATGACATATTGTTTTCTGTCTTAAAGTTTGTTTTTCAGTCTGACTATAAAGACTAAACTAAGGAAATGATCAAAAAGGGCAGAGCAACTGTCGCCACTGGTCTGAGTGTAGTTTGAAAGCATTTAACAGATGAAATGATTATTTACTTTTTTTTTTTACAGGAGCAAGAATCTTATTCTGCCATTTGATGCGTTGAATCATTTTGGTTTATGTAGAAGGGGCCAATAATTAAGTCATTTCTAACTTAATTTCTGTTGTCTGTATATTGTAGAAATTGTGGACCAGCCTGGAGTAGACATTTTTGGGCAAGTGTACAACCAGTGGAAAAACAAGGAGTGTGTTTGTCCCAACTGCAGCCGGAGCATCGCTGCCTCACGCTTTGCTCCTCATCTGGAGAAATGCCTTGGCATGGGCCGCAACAGCAGTCGCATTGCCAACCGCAGGTAATTTGACTGAACATTATTCTCATTATATCACACTTTTAAAACGCCTGTCAGCTGAACTCTAAATAAGTGCTCCTGAAGGCTTGTTGCTTGCAAGATTTTCTGGCATCCATCAAAAGATGACTGTAGATAGAAGTGGACTCGTCTATGTAATTGTGTTGTTTGCATGTATACTTAGAATTGCGAGCGGCAACAACACGAACAAATCAGAGAGCGATCAGGAGGACAATGATGATGTCAACGACAATGACTGGTCTTATGGGGCAGAAAAGAAAGGTGAGACTATTATGCGTTACATTTCATTGCAGTAATTTAGAAAGGAGATTCCCAACTTCTGTCCTCAGGGGTCCCCACGCTGCATTTTGTAAGGGTTATGTGTATATCCAGCCAGCTGTTACTTGAAGAACAAATCTTATCAGCAGTCCATGAAGTAGAGGGCTGTTGTATAAGACTAAAGCCTGGTTTATACTTCTGCGTCAAGTGATCTGCGTGACCCACAGCGCGTGCCTTGCACGTTGTCGTGCATTTTTACTTATGCGCACTGTTTTTGTTGCTCTGTAATAACGCTTAGGAAACGCTAGCTGGCAGTGAGGTGTTTATGTTCCTCTGTGTCGTGTTTCTTCGATTTGTTTTTTTTCTGAACGCTACCTTAATGTACAAGTAGCTAAAACTTGCTCATTCTGAGGCAGGAGCAGGCGGACATGCAACGACTTTAATCATCATAAGGTAAACGCAAAACAACAGTTTCCATCTGGAGCTCTTTTGCGGGACTCGACATTTATAAACACTTGCTCCATCGGGCTCGCGCTGCTCTCACTCCTGCCCACACTTGTCAGTGCGATCAATCACAAAGCTTGCGATACGTGTCATTGCGACGTGTAGTTACAGTTTTTAAGAGGAGCATGCGCTTGACGCAGAAGTGTAAGTCAGCCTTAAAGATCTTTATTCTGTGAAAACAACCTGCTGAATGTACATTGTTTTAATACATAAAAAAAATCATGATTTTGAGTTGTAGAAAGTTGATGGCTCTTTTAAGTGGTAGTCCGATGCAATTTAATTTATGCAGAGTTTTTAGTGCAGAATTTACACTGTTTAACGAGTTGGCATGGGTCAAGTTTCAAAAACTTATTTGGACAAATAATATTTGTAAATCTTCAAGATGGTAAGGAGTGTCACAATCCTTTTTGAAACTGACTAAATTTTGCGTAACTAAGAGCTGAAATCATTTTAGGGGCACTTCTCTTATAAAAGTGTATGACCAGAGAGAGTGTACCTATGACCCCACAACAATGCTTTGCTGAGAATGAATGAGCTTGTGAGAGAAAGCTGATCTTGTTTAGCCATAGTTAACTGATCCCTATTCATATGCAATTTTTAAGTGCATATATAATGGTCTGAGGACTGAAGTCGGGAACCCCTGTTCTAGAATAAATTGCAGCGCTAAAGGGGTTTAGCTGGTTAAATGGTAACTGAAGCAATTTATTAATCTTTTTTGTATTTAACATTTGTGTTTTCCAGCCAAGAAGAGAAAGTCAGATAAGGTATTTTTACATTCTTTGAAACAACCTGTATACTTGGTAAGTCTGCTTTACTGTTATAGATGTTCTTTCTGCTCTTAGATGCTCTCTCACCATTGTAGACAGGGAAAACTAGCTGTAGCTATTCTTTTAAAAGGGTGTGTAATTCTTAACCACAGTTTCTATCAAAATTAACGTTTTTATCTCTAATCAGTTCTGGACTCTAGCATACTTTACCTACCTTGTCACTTTTTATGTTATTTTCATTGCTTTTATTTGCATATCCTGGCTGCAGGCTAATGTTTGTCCCATCTCTCTGAACAGAATCCAAATTCACCAAGAAGATCCAAATCCATGAAACATAAAAATGGTAGGTTTGTATTTCATTCAAAGCAAACCGAATGTGTGGAATCTGAAACATTATATTAAACTTTAAGGCCCCTCTATTCTAAATAGTTTTTCATTTTTTCGGTTGGAGTAAAAAGAATTTCAAAAGCAGCTTTTAGATGATGTAAAAATGTGCTGCACACTTTTTTCTCACTAAGAAAATGTGCATATAACAACAGTAGCTATGTTTCCATCCAAAAATGCGAATTTACTTTATGCGCAAAACTGGATTATCGCATAAAAGTTGTGCGAATAAAGCAGCGTTTCCATCCAACTAGTCAAAGCTGACAAAATCGTCACTTCCTGATTAACTGGCGCCAAATATCAACAGTAAAAACATAATTTGCTGCAGTAGGGGAAGCTGTGTCAATCATTTTTTTCGTTTAATAAATGACTTGTGCCTCAGAAGGCAATCCTGACACGCACTGAACACGCGGTGGCGTTTGAAGGTGTCAGACAAGGTGCACAGACGCTCTTGATTCTTGATTAATAATATAATAACAGAACTACTTAAATGATAAAGCATTTTAGGATGACCAAAACAACATTTCAGATGTTTTACGATGTGTTCAGCCTGCTGGTTTGTCAATTTACAAATGTTTTTATATCACGTGATCTCTTATGACAAAATCACATGACCTTTTTTAATGCGCATACTGGAATTTATGCGGTAAAAGTGTTTATGCGCATCTTTTCTTATTGAATAAAAAGTTTATCCTACTCAGTTATGCACATTTTCAAAAAAAAAAAAAAAAAAAAATTATATATATATATATATATATATATATATATATATCCAAAATGCAAATAAAAATAACTGGATGGGAACGTAGCTAGTGACAACACATAGAAAGCAGAAGTTCACAAAGAATCTAAGCATAACATTTATTGCAGTCAAGTGATATTCTAGTTTGTTAATGCTTTCACTCTCGTCTGACCTCAACAGACTGAACAGAAGAGATGAACTGGAGAAGATTTCCACGTCGAAGAAAGCAGAGTCTCCGCGCACACCTCTAATCACCACGGGTCAGTGGTAGTTCGAAGGTGTTTACCAGCGGGAACAAACATTTCTGGAAAGTGTTCTTTGCCAAGATTTTTTTGAACTTCTGAAACAAACATTCATTTTGGCCTGATTTTCTTTGAGATTACATAATACCTCTTCGTTATTGGATATTTGCTTGAAGTATATCGGGCTTTTAGGGGCCATTCACATAGAACGTCTTTGTTGAAAGGCAGGTAGTTGAAAGGCAGGTAGTATATTGGTGGGGGAAAAAACATTGAGTAAGCACTTTACCTTGAGCATCACAGATATAGATGCGGTGTCAAGCATGTGACTATTCAAAAGCGCAAGGCTCAAACACATCCACCTAGTGCATGTTTACTTAGAAAAGCAATGTAATTGCAGCGTGTACTGTGTGAACGGCCCCCATTTGGTGCATTTCAGATGTTCAAGGTCACTTTTAAAGCTTTACGTGTTAGTATAAACATGTTGTAAGCTAGGGCTGCACAGTGTATTGAAATAAGATCGATATAGCCATGTGGCTTAGTGCAGTTCACAACTGTGCAGGCTACAGTTTAAATGGAACACTCCACTTTATTTGGAAATAGCCTCATTTTAAGTTGATCGTTTACCGTTTTAAAGCTAGTCCCTTCTGTAGTTACATTGTGTACTAAGTCTGACAGAAAATGAAATGCTCTTTTCTAGCTTGATGTGACCTAGGAACTATAGTTTCATTTCAGAGTAATAATGCGAACTGTTTTCAACCAATGCGTTGTATCGTTGCAGCCGCTGCAGCCATATGACAGCAAAGTTTCTTGATCGTTATACTGGAATGAGAGTTTAGTTCCTAGCCATGTTGACCTAGAAAATAGCAACTTTCACTTTCTATCAGTCTTAGTATGCAATGTAACAACAGTAGAGTCAATCTTTAAATTGGAAATTGATCAAATCTCTTTTTTTTTCTAATTTGAGCGAAATGCTAATGGTCTAATCTGATTTAATGATCTATGCTAAGCTAAGCTAAAAGTGCTCCACCACATCTGGAGATCAGCTGAATGGATTAAAAAATGGTAAGACTCTTTAACACTTAGTGACTAAAAATGAGCCTGTTTCCCAAAACAATAAGTGTTCCTTTAATTACATATACACTGATGAGACAAAACATAATAACCCGCCAAAGGTTTAGAGAATATCATAGACCATGTTATGTAAATGATTAAGTAATTAAAGTGTAGGCTGCTGAAGATATTGGCTGAAAAACAAAATCTAAGCATCTTAAGATTAAGTTGTTATGGCATGGCAACAGAAACTATATAGACACGAACTCAGAGCTCTCCCTATCATCATCTCAAGGTCTACTAAAACCAACTCGTACTGATGTAGTGTACATGCCCGATCAGTATGTAGTGCTGTAATTCATCCACAGAGATGCACTAAAAACTGAGAAGATGATTTGGAGCATGTGTAAAAACATTGCAATTCAGTTAAGCATTTTTGCTGTTGGTGTTATACTGTGATGCAGTGAGCAAGGCCGAGAAGACGTCATTTTAGAAAATTTACAGATTGGCTATACACATGAAGACGCAAGGATGTTGTTTTCAGATTTTTTAAGGATCCCAAAACGGTGGATCTAGCTGGACAAACCATGCATACAGTTTAGTATTTGTACATATAAAGCTTAAACGCAAATCACAGTGCATGGTACATGAATTTGAGTAATTAAGTTACTCTACATGACTTGTGGTTTGCTGCTTTGTGGTTAGCAATTCACCATTAGGGTTCCAATGTGGAACCAACCACAAACTAATGACAGCGTGTGGGACATCCAAAACTCTTCGATATAAGAGCAATGAGGGGAATTCCACCATGTCCAAATTAACTGTATGTGTACTGTGACACAAATCACACAGTATTTTAATATTTGTGTGTCTTACTTGTCCACCATTACAAGAACCTACAATCGGCATGTGAGTGTGAACAAGGCGACAAGCCGCTCGGAAATCTTCTTTTCATAATTTCTTCGACCCCATTAATATACTAATATTCCTGGTGGAAATTGCCTCTTTCAGCAAGATAATTCAAGTCCGCAAAAATTGTCTAGAAATGGTTATAGCAGGACCGCTTCCTGAACTCCAGTTGAGTTGATCAACATATTCAATCTATGGTGGCTCCACAACAGGAGAGTCTTGTAGAGTCTGTAATGCATTGGGTTGGTGTTGTTTTACCAGCACAGAGAGAACCACACGTTCGTTAGGCGTGTGTTCCTTATATTTTGACTCATCAGTGTATGTGGATTACTTTCAGTGTGAATTGCGTCATTTCTGCGTATATATACAGTGGTTCTCAGAATAACTTGGGTGATTTGCGTGATCTGTGACCTGCATGAACACAAGTGAATACATCATGCCTTTACTCTTAAACAGAAAAACAGAATATCGCAATGCCATTTTTTCACCAGTATTGTGCAACACTATTCTTGGCGATAGTGTGTGTTAAAGGGATAGTTCACCTAAAAAATGAAAATTACCTCATTGTTGATTCTCCCTCATCTGATCTTAAACTTAAGTTTCTTTCTTCTGTTGAATAAAAAAGATGTATTTGCTGGTACCCATTGACTTCCATAACAGGAAAACAATTATTGTGGAGGTAAACATGTCAGCTACCAGCGTCCTTTTAATATATTTCAACAGAAGAAAATTGGTTCGTAACAAGTGAAATGTGAGTAAATGATAGAATTTTTATATTTGGGTGAAGAATTCCTTGAACCCTCCACTTTTTTGGAATTAGGATCATTTTACAAGACACCTACAGTTAAACACTTGAGTTTTACTATTATTGAATCCATTCAGACGAACTACAGGTCTGGAGGGAGCACTTTTAGCTTAGCGTAGCTTTGCATAGATGATTGAATCAGATTACTACCACTAGCAAGAGTTTTTGATAATTTCCTATTTAATTACAGCTTTACTCTTCTGTAGTTATATTGTGTAAAAAGACTGACGGTAAATGAAGGTTGCTATTTTCAAGACCGATAAGGATAGGAACTTCTGATTCCAGAGTGTTAATCAAGGAACTTTTGCTGCTGTACCACGGCTGCAACTGGCACAGTGTTATTACGCACCTCTGTTAGCTAGCTGGGGACTATTTTCAGGTGTGGCGTACTGGTATTGCACCTTCTGCAGCCATGGTACAGCAGCAAAGTTTCTTGATCATTACGCTGGAATGAGAGTATAGTTTCTAGCCATATCTGCCTAGAAAATAGCAACTTTCCTTGACCATCAGTCTTAGTATGTGATGTAACTACAGAAGACTCAAGCTATAAATGGGTAAAAAAAAAAAGATTTTTGCTAACGGTCTAATACGATTCAATGTTTTATGCTAAGCTAAGCTAAAAGTTCTCCTGCCAGACTCAGAGATTGTCTGAATGGCTTTAAAAATGTTTAAACTCAACTGTTTAATTCTAGAGGCGTAATTAAACTAGCCCATCTCCTAAAAAAATGGAGTGTCTCTTTAACAGTTGTTCGGTTATTGACAAAAGTAGAAGACAAAATGAACTGCCTGGTGAATTGTTGTATTAAAGCTTTGCTGGATCCTAAGCAACATGTGGAGAACCAGAACGGTTCCTGCATGTTGCTAAGAGACGAGACATTCTCTCAGTAACACTTTGGGTAGTAGACGTCACTCGCTACCCACAGTGCCATATGGTTTACTTTATCACAGGGTTGTGAGAACAGAATTATGCTGATCTGTGGAGACGTGGACTAACTCTTCTGTAATTCAGTTTACATTAGATTCTTTTTAATCATCTTTAGAAATTTTTGCACAATCTCTCATATCTTACTCATGCAGCTTTGATGGCTGGTTTCTGAAAACAAATGACACATCTAGGATAGAGGAACTTGCTCACGATGCTCAGGGAGGGAGTTGAAACTCTTCATCATATCGTAGACGCTGGGCCAGTTGAGCACTCCCATAACTAAGGTGCAGGATTTTTTTTACTTTCTAAATAATGCATTCTTTTTTTAATCTCTCATTCTGGGGGGATTTTGGAACTGTTTAAAATGAAATTGTTAAAGATTAATATCAAAGAATCAAGAAAATAAATGTAATGCGTGAACGGTTACCCATCAGGAAATTATGGAGCGTTTTTGGAGAATCATGATCCAGTATTTTCTTTTGTTCTTTCTGTAGTTCAATAGCCAAAGTTTGGTACAGTTGTACTATATCATGTCACTAGTTCAATAGCAAATGATCATACTACATTTTTTCAATACTAATTTATTGGACACAATGAGAACAAAGCGTGGCATAGATCTCCAAAAAGAATGATTTAATTGTTTTTTTTTTATTAATATTTTTTTTTTATGTATTAGATGTTTACAGTCAATGATGTCTTGTGCAGTCTCACTTTGTTTGTAACTGTGTGTGTGTATA
>CAIGQQ010000153.1:1926105-1959947 GCA_903798035.1 Danio albolineatus
TATATATATATATAAATATATGACTAGGTGAAAGTTGCTGCTGCTATCCTGACCATGAGCCATACGCTTATGGGAATGTCATCTATGTAATAAAAGATCTCTTGAACCTGCTTTATATGTGTGCTACAATTTTTTTTATATCGTTTTATATAATTTTTTGATTGGAATATGGATCTGCTCACATACTTTTAGTCAGAAATAAAGGTACAGGAGCTGTCACTGGGGCAGTACCTTTTCAAAAGATACATATTTGTACCTGAAGGGTCCATAATGGTATCTCAAAAGGTACTTTTTAGGTACATTTGGGCACTAATATGCACCTTTGAGGTTCCACTGTGGACTCTTTTGGATAAAAATATGTAACTTTTAAAAAGATACTGCCCCAATGACAGCTCCTGTACCTTTTTTTCTAAAAGTGTATAGTGCAATGCAATTCCTGACGCATTGGCTTCTTTTTTTTAAATTTTTTTATTATTTTTATTTTTTTAGTATTTATATTTGGATGGAATAACACAAATTAACTGTCTTTTCAGAACATTTTTAAAGTGTAAAGTTAATTAGTTGTGATACCTTATTTTAATACATAGTCAGTAGCCTATGTCATTTCACACATGGTGTAAAACTTTTTGCTGTTCAGTTTATCATTTTACTTGTGCAAGATAAACATGGGGCGTCACTGTGGCGCAGTGGGTAGCTTGATCGCATCACAGCAAAAACTGCTTCAAGCACCGGCTGGGTCAGTTGGCATTTCTGTGTGGAGTTTGCATGTTCTCCCCGTGTTCACGTGGGTTTCCTCCGGGTGCTCCGGTTTCTCCCATTGTCCAAAGACATGCGGTACAGGTGAATTGAATGAGATAAATTGACCCAAGGGCATGTGTGTAAATGCAAGCGTGTATGGGTATTTCCCAGTGTTGGGTTGCGGCTGGAAGGGCATCCACTTCATTCTGCTGTGACGACCCCAGATTATTATAGGGACTAAGCTGAAAAGAAAATGAATGAATAAAGATATACATATGAGAAAAAAAATGAATAAACCATTTAATCAAAGTTTGTTTTGTTTTTTCCTTATAAAACAAAGGTGCAGTGTTTTTATTTGGTATAAATACCCTGAATTTAGTTACAATAACCCTCTTTTGCCTGCATTTGTTTTTTTTACAACTAAGGAAAACATTTGGAAAATGACTAAATTTTTGTCATTGTCTGTAAAAAAAGAAGGAAAGAAATGTTCTTAATGACATTTTATTTTAATTACGGATTATTAGTTTTTAAATGTTCACTGCTCTTTATTGAAAATATCTTTTAATACAATAAGCATAATAATTATACATTTATTAATCATTCATATACTCAAACAGTTATGACATCCATGTGCTGATATGAGAAAGTTTTAAAATGATATAATAATATATATTATTTAATAAATAATATATAATTAGGGCTGTCCAAAAATTAATCGTGATTAATCACATCCAAAATAAAAGTTTAACATAATATCTGTGTGTGTACTGTGTATATTTTATTATGAATATATAAATACACAAATGCATATACTTGATAAAATGTTGGTTTATATTTTGATATATAAAAAATATATGTGTATGATACAAATTTTACAATTGAATATGATGTAACTACTTTGATGTAACATTTTTATATATAGTTTTGGCTTCTATGAATGTGTTTATCACATATACATAATAAATATATATAACACACACACGTATTATGTCAAAACAAACTTTTATTTTGGATGTGATTAATCACGATTAATTTTTAGACAGCCCTATATATAATATAATAATACATATTTGATGATAATAAATATTTGGAGTATTTCAACTTGTATGGCAACACATCTAATAACAATGACCTGCGTTCCTTTCTCAGTTTATATTTTAATATATTTGGGGTGTTTTTGAGTTGTTGCCATGTCTCAAACATTCATTCATTCATTCATTTTCCTTCAGCTTAGTCCCTTTATTCATCAGGTGCCGCCACAGCGGAATGAACCACCAACTTATCCAGTATGTTGTATGCAGCGGATGCCCGTCCAGCTGCAACCCAGTACTGGGAAACATCCATACACACTCATTTTACACACACACTCGTACACTACCACCAATTTAGTTAATTCAATTCACCTACAGCTCATATTTTTGTACTGTGGGGGATACTGGACCACACAGAAGAAACCCATGGGAAGGACATGCAAACTCCACACAGAAATGCCAACTGGCCCAGCTGGGACTCGAACCAGTGACCTTCTTGCTGTGAGGCGACTGCTAACAAATGAGCCACCGTGTTGTCCCATTTCTCAAAATAAATATTATAATTTATATATGATATTATAAATTTATAGTTGCTGCGGGTGTGTAGTTGTTGTTTCACAGTTGTTTATTTGGAAAATTTTAATCGTTTCAGTCTTTGTAAACAGTAAAACCCGCCTTCCGCTCTGTATTAACATTGACGAGTGTTGAATAAGACTTGCCTAAAATAACACTTTAAAACGTCTTGTCAACAACGACTAGAATAACATTTCAAAATGAACAGGGATCCACACAACGCATGAACGAGCTATATTTCCGTATCCTTCGAAACAAAATATCTGTTTATGGACACTGTACGCTAGTTATTACCACCGTACGTAATATATAATCATAGTTCATATCAAACTTTCGCTTTAACAGTTAGTGGATTTAAAGCGAAAGTTATTTGGCAACCCGGAGAGAGGGAGGAGATCTGTGAAGCCACACACACACTGATAACTAGAGATTGGTTTAGCTCTTAAAATGTTGTTGAGAGGCAACCATTATGATAAACGAGGGTTTGACAAGCATTAGAGGAAGAGATGACACGCTCAACCGACATCGATCGACAGTTACACAGACGCTGAAGCGTGTATACCGATATCAGAACGCGATGTGCTCACGCCGCACTTTACCGGACGCTTTTCAAGTAACTCAGTGACTGTTTTGATTTGTTTCCTAGCAATTATTAGCGTTGAAAACCATCAAACATGGCTTCAAGATCGGGTTTCTCGGTCAACCCCAGTACCCCAATAAACCCCGGCATGAACCCGGGTCACAGCAGCGCCCCGAGAATGCCAGCATTGCCTTTGAATTCACCCTACAGAGGGATGAGCAGCACCCCGAACCAGTACCACCAAGTAAGTGACGAAAACTACTCTTTATTTGTTCTGTGACGCGTTAAAGTTAGCACCACGCCATGGCTCCAGCCTTCACTTCTTCATTATAGGAAGTGTCATTGGATCAGCAACTCCGGCGATTTAATAACACATTTATGACTTTAAATATAGACAGAAAACAAGCTACGGGTTATTTTATACAAAGAATGCAAAGAAACGAAGCTAAATGTTTCAATAAACACTTTAGTAAGACCCACGAAGTACAAACAGCTACTTCCGCATTTTAGTCTCAAGATAACGACGAGCTGTAGTAACCAAGTTTACCTGCGCTTATTTAAATCCACATGGCTTTACTACAAATAAACCAAAGGTTGTTCTTAAAAAAAATAGTAATCACAAATAAACATTTGATTTGTTATTATATCTATTCGGGATATTCTAAAACGCTTAACGTGGGGGGAAAAGCCCAACGTGGCTTAATGTATCTAAACATCAACCAGAGAAACCCAAATTTCTGTCAAACTGTACTTGCAATTAACGCGAACTACTGTAAATAGAACTCGTCCCAATTCCATAGATAAAGTGATAAACATCACATTAAGCTTTTTCTCCCAAATTGAAGTCTATAATAAGGGAATGTACCTTAACAACAAGCTGGGGAAATCAAATTTCTCTCAGTTTACTCATGAAAAACACTTTCTGATGTCAAAAGAATGAGCTGTAATTTTAGTCATTTTAAGTCTATTATAAGAGCGAAAGGCTTAACATGGCTACCTCAACAAGTGGGGCACACCAAAAATCTGTGTTACTTGTGATTAACATCACTAGGGAAAGATCAAGCCCTGAATCAGTGGACGAAGAACGGGCCCTAATTTCATAAATAAAGTGAACAATATCATGTTAAGAGTTTTCTCCCCCATTGAAGTCCATAATAAGGAAAGGCTTAACATACAGGGTTCATATGGTCATGAAAAACCTGCAAAAGCCATGGCATTTTGATATGGCATTTTGCAGGCCTGGAAAAGTCATGGAAATTAGTTGCTTAAATATAGGTTTGTTGTCTTTACTTCTTTTCTGTCATTGGCCAAACATGTTCTCACATTAGTGCTGTATAAGCATTATCTTAATGCATTTAACACAGATATAAGGATTAATTTAAGCTAAATGTTGCATGTTTTATGATATGCTGTAATAACTTTGAACATGCAGGGTTCAACACTAAGGATTTTTTCAGATTTTTACTTGCCCTGCCAAAATCTTTCACTGACCCCACCAAAAAAAAAAAAGTTAATTGCTATTTCTTAGCCACATATTTAATATAATGTGTGAAAAATAATTTCTAAAAATATTAAGGAAAATGTGCAGGTATTTTATTGCAAAACAAAACCTGCCTGACTTAAAAATGACAGCAAAACATCACAAAACAGACATTTTCTTTTAGCCTCATTATTTGATGTAGCCGCCATGTTGTCGTCTCTTCGATTTGTTGGTTTTTACCAGGTTACGAAAAAAAATAATGTGCTCACGACATCCAATCAGATATGAGGAACCAAAAAAGCAATATGGTATTTACGACTTCAGAAGGTAGCATTCAAATACTTGAAAGCACAAACTATTTCTTGATTTTAAGACTATATATGCATGCAATTGACAAATAGTCGCAGGCTAATTAAAATTTAGTGACAAGGCAGCACTGGCCTGATCGGGCCAGTAACGATTCTGTCTACTGTCCCTAGCATCTCTCACACTGTCCCCGGGCCATCGGGCAGTATTGTTGAGCCCTGACATGCATTGTTTGTCTTATTATTTACCATGTATACGTATACGTATTACATGAAACATTAGGTCATGAAAATTTACTTGAAAGTACTGGAAAAGTCATTGAATGTTTGTAGTAAAAACGTGTATGAACCCTGAAAATAACTTTACGATAACCGAGAGAAACCAAATGTTAATAAGGCTGTTCATAAAATCAAATCTTATTTATAATAGATTAACCCTTGCTGTCAAAAGAATGCGCTTGTGCGTGTCATTGACATCCCCACAACAACATAGAGGAAAACGCTTAACACAATATTGTACACTTTAGTTGTGGAAACGGGGCTCGTTCTGTTGCTAGTAGTTAGTGGTAATCACCAGTAAAGTTTGGTAGAAATTTGTTGTTTAAGATTCATTCAGCCATGTTAAGCTTTTTCCTTATAATAGACTTCAATGAGGGAGAAAATACATTGTATAAAAATCCAACTTACAAATTGTTGATTCAGTTTAAAATTGTAAGTTAGGTGCAGTTATTCAACTGCATGTTTGGAACTGTTTGTTCAAAAAAGTAAAAAAATCAAATTACACTAACTTCAAAAATAAAAAAAAAATTGATTTCTTCAAAAAATAAAAAAGTTGAGTTAACTAAAAATTTAAAGCAATCGGCTGCAAATAAATTTTGTTATTCCGTAAAGTATAATTGATTTAAACCAGCCTTTTCGGTCAACTTAAAAAAATAATTTGGCACAACTTTAACCACTGAAGCTTAATAAACTCAAAATCTCTTTGCAGCCAGTTGCTTTAAAATTTTAAGTTAACTCAACTTTCTTTTTTTTTTTTTTTTACAGTGCCTTAACGTGATGTTTATCACTTTATCTATGGATTTGGGACTCGTTCTTTTTACAGTAGTTAGGATTAATTACAAGTACTGTTAAACAAATTTGGGTTTCTCTGGTTGATGTCTAGGTACATTAAGCCATGTTAAGCATTTTAGAATGTCCCATTTATTCTTAAACCATGGTATTTGAGCGTATAATTAACTACGGTTATGCAAATGTTAAGTAATTCGTAAAAAGAAAGATAACACCATTACATTAAAACCACAATACATTTTTGTAAGGGTGCAAAACACGTTCAGTTTCTCACACATTGCACTTTGTCTGCCAATATTGCATATTTCGTACACTGTGTACATATGTACAATAATAAAACCATAATGTCAAAAGCCTTCAACATGTAGTATTCTTTCATTCGTCAATGATAGCAGCATGATACTGCTCCAACTGGTTTTACAACTTTTGATTAAATAATTTGATTATTAAATGTTAAAGTTAACTCTTACTGAAATCAGTAAAGCTTTTTATTAATCCCTAATTTAGTTAATTGTATTTATAAAATGCTTCCATGTTTTTAAAAAGTGTTTCTGTATTTTTGTAAGTCGTTGTTTAGTCATGAAGTTAACAATAAAGTGTCTTGACTGAACGTTTGTCTGCTCTTTGTGAATGTCAAAAGTTGTAATGCTCAAATCTTACAATAATGTACAGCGGCCAAGTATGCCACTCAACCGAGGACTGCCAATGGGGGGCATGGGGTCTATTGGTTCCCCTTTGCCTGGTCCCTCGTATAGTGCCATGCCTATGCGACCTGGAATGCCTCAATCTGCGATGGACCCGACCCGAAAGAGACTCCTTCAACAGCAGCCTGGTGGTCTTATGGGCCCGAGAAGAGGGTTAGTAGATTTGTTGTCTTTTTTTTTTCTTCTCGTATGGACTGAAATGGAAGACCCCATGTACTCCCTTCAAAGTTCTTTAGAATTATTTACTTAGAAATAAGCTTTCAGTGTACTGTTAGTGAACATCCTGTTTCCACTCACGCTGCTGTGTGCTGCGTTAAGATGAATATCTCAATATGTGCTGCAACGTTTATTACACTGTTACAAAATCAACCTACAAGTAGCAATAAGCAGTTAAAACAGTAAGAATTATACTAAACAAATTGGAACATTATACGAACAACATGCAGCACTAATATAAAAGCCAGTAAAACCGCTTTTTTACTTGGAACCTTTAAGATCTTGAAATCCCACAAGGCCCTTACTCTTTCCTAGTATGCATATTTACACATATATTAGTTTGTTAGGGCTGGGTGATTTGGCCTAAAATCTAAATCTCGATTAATTGAACATTTTAACTCAATTATGATTAATGAACGATTATTTTACTTATTTAATTTTTTGCCCTCATGGTTCACTGACAAGGTTTATTTGCTGTCTCAAGGCATCTCTGGCACAGCTTCCAATCATCATCAGTGTAGTGCAAATTAAGACTCAAGTATGAGTCCATCGTCCTACTTGACCAGAGATCAGATGTGGCTACAAAATGGCCAAAAAAAATAGAAATTAGCCACGGCCTTAACTTATCGGGGTCACGTGACACATAGGGAAAGTAATTGAAAAATTCGTCCTGGAAAAATGTGATGAATTAAAGATTCTGAATGTCGATTTCGATGAATCGCCAAGCCCTATTGTTTGTCCTATTTATATTTTGTTCTGTACACCCCTGACTTTTTTTCCTTTCCTTTCTTTTTGTATTTGTATTGTTCTATGTATTGTTCTTTAAGCTATTAATAAAAAATAAAAAAAAACAGTAGGCATCAGATTAAGAACGTGTCAAATTATACAAACATGCCTTAAATTATGCATATATTTGATGAGAGGTGTGCTATTACTCATCAAAACAACAGGCAGTTTTTTGGTGTCACACAATAAATCGGGTAAAAAAAATTAAGTTGTGACCATTTGTGGCTGAAATTTTGCTCATTTGGTGTTATGTTTAATTGTTAGCATTTCTTTGTCTTTTAATAGCTAATTGTATAGCTCTTTTTTGGCTAACACTTTTAAGTAATTAGTTTAGGTTAGTTATTTTTATAGTTATTTAATTAACAATATTATACAACATTTATTATAAATCATAGTTTAACATTTAATAATGCATTATTAAATCTCAAAGTAGATGAGTTAACAAGTGTAACAAGTAACAATGAGCAACTTTAACTAACGTGAACAAAGATGAATAAACACTGTAGTAATTGTATTGTTTGTTCATGTTGATAAATAAATGAGCTAACATTATTTAATAGACCGTTATTTTAAAGTGTTACACTTTTTTCCTCATAATTGTTTACTGTTGGAGACAGAATGGTTTTAAAGTAGTAAAACGATCACATTTACTGCCCAAATCATTGTTAAATTAGACAAAATTTTAAATAAAGCAGTTTTTATTGAAATTAGTCAGCATTTATGCTCATCCTTTTAGGAAATATATATATCTGCACACTTATATAAATATATATCTATCCGCACACTTTTGATTATTAATAAGCAACCTACATTGCACTGATTCATTTATTTGAACTGTACACACCCACTGTACATGTACATTTGTAATTGTTTATCTATCTGCACACTTATTATTAATATCAACCTGTACGTATAATCATTTATTGTAAATCTGGGCTCATAACTAAGTCAACCTGTATATAATGTTCATAGTACATCCATCTGTAAATATCACCATAGTTTTTCTACAACTGCACCTTATAATTTATACCTGTATTCTGCACTTGCTGCTATTGCACTTCTGGTTAGACCTAAACTGTATTTCGTTGCTTTGTACTTGTACATGTGTAATGACCATAAAGTTGAATCTAATCTAATGTAAAATATCCATAATCCAATATCTTGTTGTGTATACTTTTATATTATTTCTCTTGTTGTTTTATTGTTCTTGTTTTATTGTATGGTGTTTTTGAGTTGCAAGAAAGGCACCTTTTAAATAAATTACACAATAAATATGAATAATAATATATAAAAAAAATAATAATAATAATACTAATTATTATTATTATTATTATTATTATGTTTTTGCCTGTTATTTCGTGATGTCTGGAAGATATCTGCGTGGGTAAAACTATAGTAATTTAAAATAAACTTGTTTTTGAAATTTGAACCAAATAGTAAAGTGTAGGACTCTTTGTTAATGAATGCTACCGAATACTGTAGCATAGTAAACTGTAATAAATACTGTAAAGTTAGTGTAAACTGTGGTGCATCATGATGGTGTATACAGTAATTATAGAAACTCAAGTCTATTGAATAATTTATTTATTACAACAGTTGTGTCGTACCACAGCAACAGTATAATTACCACGACAGTTGAATTAGTAATTATCTATATTATGCTTCCAAACACACAATAGTATTTATTTTTTCATGTAACGTAAGGGCTTATACTGTATCTACTGCCTTGATGACAGGCAAATATATTTTAGCTCAGTAGAAAACTGGTATAAGAAATATGGTATAAATCACCAAAATACAGACTTTCCTCTATGTCTCCCATGCAGTTTTTTTACTTCCTACTATCTCATTTTCACGTGTCAGTAGAACCACGTGGTTGAAAACAACCTATGCGCTATTGGTGAATTGGGTAAGCTAAAATTGTCTGTAGTGTATGTGTGTGAATGAGTGTTTGGGCATTTCCTAGTGATGGGTTGCAGCTGGAAAGGCATCCACTGCGTAAAACATATGTTGGATAAGTTGGCGGTTCATTCCGCTGTAACAACCCCTGATTAATAAACAGACTAAGTCAAACAGGAAAGTAAATGAATGGATTAGTTTAATTTTAAGTCTTGTGAGGAAGAATTTGTTGGGAATTGATTGGTGTGGAATGGTTAAGAATTACTTTTGCGTACAAGTTCTCCAGTACTTTAATCTGTGCAGTTCGTAATTGAAATAATATTCAAACATATGTCCGTGTTGAGTCATGTTTTTACACATCTGCTCCACATTTTCAGAGTGAAGAGGCGTAAGATGGCTGACAAAGTCCTCCCACAGAGGGTGAGTTTAGCCAGAGTAGTATAAATCAGTTTTTGTGTGTGTGTGTGTGTGTGTGTGTTCCTTAAGTGCATAGTTTCTCATGGTTTTGCTGTTTTCCAGATCAGGGATTTGGTCCCCGAATCTCAGGCATACATGGACCTTCTGGCCTTTGAAAGAAAACTGGACCAGACCATTGCTCGTAAACGCATGGAGATACAGGAGGCCATCAAAAAGCCCATTACGGTAGATGCATTAAATTAGAGTAGAAATACAGACATGAATTTTTATTTTGTTTGTCTTACAGAAATAGATCATTGAATATTTTGCCATTTTTTACCTTTTTTTTTTGGTCTGTGCAAAGAAAAAAGTTAACTGAATGTTGGTAACCAAACAGAAACATAAACAGCTTTACAAAGACCTGAGGTTGAGTAAATGGTGAGAGAATTTACATTTCTCTTTGGAACAACATCAAGAAACTAACCAATTTTTAACCCATTCATTAGTTAACCTATTCTAGAGCTGCACAATTAATCGTAAAAAAAATCGCGATCTCGATTCGACCCCGAGACGATCTTCTTTTAGCATTTATACGATTCTGTCAATCATATTTTTAAGCAAAGCCGGCCGCACAAGTCTTCACGTTGTTTTACATACAGCAACAGAGGCACCTCCAAATGGTGTTGAAAGAGTCAAATACTGTATTTATAAGGTATAATTCACCCAAAAATGTAATTTCTGTCCTTATGTAATGATGTATTCGCGGCCGCAAAAATACGTGACATGAGCTGACCATGAACTGTTACAACAGAGAGGGCTGGCACGTCTGTGAATGATGCCTACTTTAGTGAACAGAACTCGCACAGGCTGTAAATAACAGCTAATAAAGTTGTAAATAACATTCAATTTGTGGCACAGAGTGATCGTTTGGGAGCCGTGCGGGAAGTATGAAACCACACTTAGCAGTGAAAATAAAACCGAAAGCGCACATCATTTAAATGATCATATCGCATTTTAGATTAATGATTATGACAAGCATTTAATATGTTTTTCTTTCATAGCGAACACAGAGTGTTGTGCATGAGAAAAAACGTTTAACAGCGTCAGTATAACTATAGCCTATATATTGTTAAATATAATGCAGGAATGAATCTGATAATAACAAATGTCTGATTTTACCAGTAGAAAAAACATGGTCTAATAATGTTGTTAATGTCTCAAATATAATAATTCAACATCAGAATTTTGAATAGTTGTATTCTGAAATAACAATAATAATAATAGCCTACTTAAATTAACCTTTATTTACCTCTACAGAATCAAATTAAAATCGTGATCTTTAAGCAAAAAAAAAAAAAAAAAATGCGATTCTCATTTTAGCCAGAATAGTGCAGTTCTAGCCTATTCTAAAGTGGCCAAGAGATCTTAACACGCTGCAAACACATGCAGATAGAAAAAACACCAGCATATTAAGACATATTAAACATCTTCATTAGTTTGAAAGTATCCTCACATGCAAACATAACGAGAAAACTCATTGCAAAGCCTCACAAGACAAGCACATATTGATCTTTAAAAAAGAAGTTACGTTGTCCTTTTCATCGTTAGCCGACTAATAAAAGGCCTGAATTCTTTTTTACTTATCTGCAATTTATTTTCACTTCATTTTTGCAATTAATAAAGCATTGCAAATTTATTTAAATTCATCTGGAAATTATATTTAATTAAGGCTATTAAGTTAATTAAGCTATCCTACTGTATATAATAGTGTTTCTGAGTTGATTGTCAGTTTATTTAGACTAATAATATGCAAAAGACAAAGGAATTGAGTATTCACTTACAACTTTACACTAAAGTCACTGCACAATAAGCATTCAGGTCACCACATGCACCATGCTTATTTTCTTTAGGAATATCTGGAAGTCGGTCATTATGTGTTTATTATCTCTATTATATTTGACCTTATCCAGCAAAAACGCAAGCTGAGGATCTACATTTCGAACACTTACACGCCTGGCAAGCCAGAGGGCGAGGAAGCTGAAAAAGTGGCATCCTGGGAACTTCGAGTGGAAGGCAAACTCCTGGAGGATGTACGTAATAACTTTCATAGTGTTTGCTTGTACACGTGGATATGAACTGGACATAGGTTTGAACATCAATCACTAGCTACGTTTCCATCCACCTATTTTTATGCGTATTTTGTATATGCACATACAATTTAAAAAAACATTAGTTAAATTTTGAAAATGCGCATAAAACAACACATGCGCATATCTGAGTAGGATAAACTTTTTATTTGATAAGAAAAGGTGTGCATAAACTAAGATGGAAACACCTTTACTGAACAAACTTCAGTATGCGCATTAAAAGAGGTCATGTGATGAACATCATGTGATGATGAAAAAATGTGTGAATGGACAAACCAGCAGACTGAGCACACTGTAAAAGATCTGAAATGTTGTTTTGGTCATTCTAAAACCCCTAATGGTTTCAGTATTAGTGTTAATATATTATTAATTACCTTCAGAACTGTCAAGAGCGTCTGTGCTCTGCATCTCATGCCTTCAACTGCCACCATGCGTTCATTGCGTGTCGGCATCTTCTTCTTAAGTAATTATTAAAAAAGGAAAAGATTCTTGCAGCTTCTCCTACTGTATCAAATTCCGTTTTTACTGTTGATATTTGGCGCCAGTTAATCAGGAAGTGACAATGTTCTCTTTGACTCATTGGATGGAAATGCTGCTTTGTTCGTTTGTCTTTCCTGTGATATTTCAGTTTTGCGCATAAAGTTAAAGTTAACTTGCATTTTTGCATGGAAATATAGCTAGTCATCTGGTCCTGTCACAATTATTAAATACTCGTCTCATTGCTGTTATTAAATTTAATCATGGTTATTTCAGATGACCGCAATTCCTTTAATAACCACAAGGGCTAAGACATAAACCAAAATACAGAGCACCATACCAAACAGACATGCCTTTTACTTTCACTTTCAAATTCACCACATTGAGAGACTGCTTGTGTAAATTGTGTTTGTATGACATCTTTCTACTAAAAACTAGTTTAAAAACTTAAAATCACCAGCATTGCAAACAACCTGTTGAGAAAAAAGCTGCAAATAGCTAGCTGTTCAAGAGCTATCTCCTAACATGTAAAACCCACACATGAGACTGAAAAGAACATGTGCTATGTGCCATTTTGTGTTTTATGTGTTTGTTGTCATTGTTTCTAACGTTGTCATAATGCAATAAATTACTGTACTATTTTAGGGTGTAAAATGACAGCTACAATTAATTTCAATAATATATTACTTAATAAGAAATTAAGTAGGTGCTATGTCGTCCAATTGTCTGGTATACATAAACATGAACTTTTATTATCTTAAATATGTGATTTTTGCATATTTTCCATATATGACTGCTTTATCCCCCATAAAGCAGTCATATATGGAAAATATGCAAAAATCACATATTTAAGATAATAAAAGTTCATGTTTATGTATACCAGACAATTGGACGACATAGCACCAAATCAGAAAGATGAGCAACTAAGCACCAAATCAAACAAATAATCATCAAAGCACCAAATCAATTAATTGACAATGCACCAAATCAGACAATGAACTGTCAAAGCTTCAAATCTGACAATTATTCGACAAAGCAACAAATCAGACAGATAAGCATCAAACCACCAAATCCTACAGTTAACCGTTGATGCACTAAATGTGACAATTAATCACCAAATCACACAATTAATAGTCAATGCTCCAAATCCAACAGTTAACCATCAGAGCACCAGATCAGACAATTATTTATTAATTCATCCAATTCGACAATTAATTGCTAATGCGCCAAATCTAACAGTTAATTATCAAATCAGACACTCGACAAAGCACCAAATTCGATAATTTAGCATCAATGCACCAAATCAGTCAATTAACCATAAATGCACCAAATCAGACAATAAGTTGTTAAAGCACCCAATTAGACTACTAACTGTCAATCACCAAATCAGACAATTAATCGCCAATGTGCCAAATCCGACAGTTAACTGTCAAAGCACCAAATCAGACAATCAACAAAGGACCAAATCTGATAATTTAGCATCAATGCACCAAATCAGACAATTAATCATCAATGCACCAAACAATATAATCAATAGTCAATGCACCAAATTAGACAATTAGTCACCAATGCACCAAATTGGTGGTGTTGGTTAGATCAAACACTCCTTTAAATATGGAGAATATTCCTTCTATCGGATGCTGTTGCTTTTATTTAGAACAAGGTTTAAATCACTCGCTCCTCAATCTGGCAACCTGCGCTTGCATTTGTTTTGATCCAGGAGTGCAATAGCTAGTTCAACCACTGGGTGTCAAACTCGCATACTGCACCTTTAACTATCAATGCACCAAATCGGATGATTAACCATCAATGCACCAAATCAGACTATTAACTTTCAATGCACCACCTTGGACAATTAACTATCAATTCACCAAATATGATAATTAACCATTAGTGCACCAAATCAGACTATTAACTATCAATGCACCAAATCGGATATTTAATCATCATTGCACCAAAATGGATAATTAATCATCAACGCACCTAACCAGGTAATTTTATCATAAATGGACCAAAATCCTACTGTTAATCGACAAAGGACCAAATTGAACAATTAATAGTCAATACACAAGATCAAACAATCATTCGCCAGTGCACCAAATCAGACAAATAATTGCATAATCCTAATTCTATTTCTTAGACCGCTAATTGTCAAGCCAAATTTCATAATCATCACAACCCTACAATGAAGTTTATTTACAGTGTTTCATGACAAAAACCAGCTCGAGGTAAAGCTGACTGTGCTCAATGCTTTTCATTTGGCAGTGATTCTCTTGGTCTGCTGGCCAGCTCAACAGCACTGGCTCTTGTCCTCAGCTCACTTCTTTAAACCAGATGTGCTTTAAGTTGTTCCATGTTCCCGGACTCTTTGAGCAAAAAGGAATTGAAACTTTGGCCTATTTCATGCAATTAGTCAGTAACAGTCTAAGTTTGTATTTGCCAGCTGAAGGCCTCTGGCTGTGCTGTGGCCACATGAGAAACGGAAACATTCTTTCTTTTTCTTCTCTTCATTCTGCTTCAGTGGTTATACGTTGTGTGGGGAGGAACAGACAAGAGATTGCGCAAACACAAACTGGCGCATAACTGTGTGTGCTGCTTCTAAAAAAACTCCCCAGTGCGGTCAGCTCCAAACAATGCAGTATCAATCAACATGAACATGGTGAAAAAAAAAGCTTGTGTTCTGTCTCCCCTCTACCCTAATTCATTCTTTTTCTCTCTATTCTCAGCCTGGGAAACAGAAACGAAAGTTTTCATCCTTTTTTAAAAGCTTGGTCATTGAACTGGACAAAGAACTTTATGGCCCAGACAATCACTTGGTGGAGGTATGATATTATAGTGTTTTAATAATAGTATTGATCATGTTTATTTTATAAAAGCATGAGTTTTAAAAATGTTTGGCAGATTTGGTGATCGCATGTTTATGGTGATCTAACTGTGATTGAAGAGAATTATTATGTCTCCAGTGAAGTTTGTATTCTTTTTCAAATATTTTCCAAGTGATGTCTAAAAGAGCAAGGAAATTTTCACCTATAGTTAATTGAAATGAATACCTCTATACACACACAATTATTATTCATTCATTCATTCATTTTCTTTTCGGCTTAGTCCCTTTATTAATCTGGGGTCGCCACAGCGGAATGAACCGCCAACTTATCCGGCATTTGTTTTACACAGCGGATGCCCTTCCAGCCACAACCCATCTCTGGGAAACACATCCATACATTCTCATTCACACACATACACTATGGACAATTTAGCTTACCCAATTCACCTGTACCGCATGTCTTTGGACTGTGGGGGAAACCGGAGCACCCGGAGGAAACCCACGCAACCACGGGGAGAACATGCAAACTCCACACAGAAAGGCCAACTGGCCCAGCCGGGGATCGAACCAGCGACCTTCTTGCTGTGAGGCGAACGTGCTACCCACTCGGCCACCGTGGCGCCCACAATTATTATTATTATTATTATTTTTATTCTGGAGTAAGTCTTATTTTTTTGTTTTGCTAGAATAAAAGCAGGTTTTTAAAAATAATTAATTAATTAAGGTCAATATTATCAGCCCCCTAAAGAAATTCTTTTTTGCTGATGGCTATGTAACAAACCACTGATTAACTTAGTAAAGCCTTACGATTGCACTTTAAGCTGAATACTATCATCGTAAACATTACTAGTAAAATCTGATGTACTGTCATCATGGCAAAGACAACATACATGAAAACTATTGTTTTGAAATGTGTTTAAAAATCTTCTTTCCATTAAACAGCACTTGAGAAACATTTTTAAAAGCATTAAAAATGAACAGGAGGGCTACTAATTTTGCCTTCAATTATATTTAAATGGTACAAACCTCGGTTCAGAACATTTTAGTAGAACAGAGAAAAATTACAGCATTAATTAGTTATATTTTTTCTCCACAAACTGGGTCTAGATATAAATAAGGTCCGAAACATAGTTTTACTGCAGTTTATGCTACTGTGGTAGTTGTGCATCCACTTTTGAATCCAAAGGGATCTAGTAAAAATTATTTTAAAAGAGGCGTCACGGTGGTGCAGTGAGTAGCAAGATCGTCTCACAGCAGGAAGGTCACTGGTTTGAGCCTCAGCTGGGTCAGTTTGCATTTGTGTGTGGATTTTGCATGTTCTCTCCGCGTTCATGTGGGTTTAATCTGGGTGCTCCGGTTTCCCCTACAAGTCCAAAGACATGTGGTACAGGTGAATTGTCCATAGTGAATGTGAGTAAATGAGTGTGTATGGATGTTTCCCAGTGATGGGTTGTGGCTGGAAGGGCATCCGCTGTGTAAAACTGGATAAGTTAGCGGTTCATTCCTGAATCATGAATGATTTTAAAAGTTAGTCAAATATGATGTATTTAATAATTTTATTGCACTCTTTGTTTGTTTGATGGACATCTGTGTGCTGTCACTCATTCAGTGCCCACTCCATCATCTCACAGCCTTTTGCAAAATGTAAATACTTGATTTTTAAACATACACTGATAAGGATAAAACCAGAAAAATGTCAGTTATTCTCTAAGAAAACTCAAATGAACTACACCACATGCCTCTGGAGGGAGAACCTGCAGGTTTATGGATTTAGGTAAAGCGTAATATAAATCAGGTTGAAATCTTGTCCACAGTAGTGGACTGTTTTACAGATGCGTTCACAACATCAAAGTATCAATATATCAATTTCACTACCATCATACCCAAGTAGGGAACTAAGTAGGTTTTTAAATATGTTTCACACTCACAGAAGTCCAGCACATGCAAGCAGTTGTTAAAGCAGTGCTGGAGTCATTCAGCACACATGCACACCTTACTGAAAGACCCTGAAATATACATGTATCATTACAACACTACTAGAACACCAAAGAGGGTAATGGTTGTGCAAATGTTTAAAAAAAAAAAAAAAAAAGTTGAAACATATAATAGATAGAGAGCAAGATATTAGTGTGCTCTACAAAAACCGAAAACTCTTTACGTCATTGGAACTTGGATTCAAAGTGTTTTTTTGTTTTAATTCGAAAATAAAACTAGGCTTATGACTGTAAAAAAATGTTCTTTTATCATAGTATTAAGCACTGAACACTTCATTTGCATGCTTTTTTAGACTGTCTCCACCCATATGTATCGCTCTCTGTAAAAATGTATTTAAACTGCGTGCCAGCTGCACTAGTAAAGATCTTTCGATAAACGCCACAGCTACACCGAGTTCTTATCAAAGGATTCTGCTTTGAAGATACCCGAAAGCCTCCCTGGCTTTGTCTTGTCTTAGAAATTCACAACAAAAGACTTTTTCTGAAAGTCTTGATATGGTTTTTTTATTGTTTCAGCAAATAAGATTGTAAAAAAAAGTATTTGATGTACTCTCCCATTCACTGGCTTACCCAGCTATGACGTTTTCTGCTACTGAGAAACTCGTAAATGTGAAAAGGGTCTATTAAACTGCTAAAGGATTAAGTACAGTTAATACTTTACAATACAGTCTCATTGGTTAATGTATTCAAATCAGAAAAATGAGAAAGGGTCAGATTTATTACAGTTATGATGTTAATATTAGTTTAAAAATACTTCAGAATTGTATTAACACCTTTTATTGAAACCGTTGCAACTTTATACGATTACAATCAGATTATGACTATAATTTTAATGTATATTAGGCATAATAAAAGCTAAAAGTAATAATAATAAAAGCTTTTTTAAAATGTTCATTGTGAGTTAAGTTCACTAATGTTAACTACTGGAGCCTTATTTAACAGAATTAATGAACGACAGGCCTATAAATAGTCACAGAATGTTCAGTCAGCATTTCATCAGCATGTAGTAGGCCAGATGTAAAAATGTTCATGTTTGAGCTATTAGACTAATTAATCAATCAAGTCAAGAATTTGATCCTGTCATGAATCCACTATAAGTACAATCTAAATATTCTTAAAGGGATGGTCCAGAGTGTATTTTTAAGGCTTGGTTGTGTTTATAAGATGCAAAGCAATGTGCTCATGCTTCATTTCCAAAGAGTCATGTTATTTTTTTTTTCATGTCTTATTTTGATTATATACAGCTACTCAGCTAACATGAAAACGACTGTCATATTTCCTAGTTCCTCCAAAGGCCCGCCCTCAAAAGGCTTGCATTGGTCAGCTAACATAATGTCAGCATCATATTTGCCTCTGCTGTGTAAATACCGTCAATCAGTGTAACTGTAAATGACCACCCAGTTTAAAAAGCACTATAAATAATTCCATAATAAGCAGTTATTCTCATTATTTTGAAGTGATCATTACTGGATAAAGGCATATGTCTAGTCTCAACTAATGATAGAACAAACTCTACGTTAATGCTAAAGATTGAGCTCATTCTAATCAAGCATTCACTGTAGTCAATAAATCTTTTCCTCATGTCTTAGTGGCACAGAATGCCCACAACTCAGGAGACGGATGGTTTTCAAGTGAAGAGACCAGGAGATGTGAATGTGAAATGCACTCTTCTTCTCATGCTGGACCACCAGGTATTACATACACATCCCTTATCATACATGCTTTTATATTATTTAGTTACATCCAGCTGTCTTTAGTAAACACTAAAGAATTATTAAACAAACTTTAAATAGGGTTGCACAATATATCAACAATTATTATAAGCGTGAAAATAGTATAGAGAATATCTGGAATATGAATATCTGATAGGTATGAAAATTACATTTATTTTATGAACCAAGCATCGGTGTTGCATGCATAGGTGGTTTATCCAAATTTAACCAATGAAATTGGACCATATTATATTCACGCCTCTCCAGTAGGCTCTATCAGCTAGACTGGCCCAAAGCTGAACCAAGAGCTAAAAATAAATATTAAGGCTAGAGTAGAGAGGATAGAATACCTGAAAGATTTTGAAAGTCTAAATGTTTGGTCTTTGGCAGTTGTTTTTTTTACATTTGTTTAATTACATCAGAATAAAATGTGTTTTAAAAGAGTCACGAAACCCCCCTGTCTCAGCACTGTTTTAACTGCAGTTTGGCACTTTCACTTTCATTCAGGAACATTTCCCGCATGCTCCCCTGACAAACGAGGTATGGAATGCAAAGAACTACTGGAGGAGTGCGGTTTTAATGGAGTATTTAATACCGTACGGCGTATGTTAGAAAAAAAAAAACCCTTCGCATTTCTCTTTAACTTAGATGCACTCGGTAGGTAGCGTCAGAAAGACGTGTTTGTATAGACTATCCTGTCACACAATGTGGCGAAAATTCTACATGACGGTAATAGTTTGATTAAGGTGTTTACATGTTTACACTGGGAGAGCAGCAATTACAGCAGATCTTTAAGTCTATAATATTGTATTAATATTAACATACTGTAAACTCAGTAACAGTTCTAATCATTTTCACTAAGGTTTGTCTTTAAACACTGAAAGAGTACTGCTGACGATACAAACTAACTTTGCCATCCGAATAAACAAACAAAGACCACTAATCGCTTACTTGCCAGATCTGTAAAGACAGGAAAATGAACATGAACTGAAGCCGCGTCTTAAAAGCCGTCTGAACACGGTAACAAGTAAAAACAAAGCTATCTTCGAAGCTATCATGCACATTGATGAAGTTGCACCTCATTTACAATAGAGAACCAAGTCTTTCTTATGAATTAATGCTGCACACCTAGACATGTCACAATGTACTGGCCGGTACAGACGTCCACTCTCCACGCTGGAATACACACAAGGATCTAATCGGCGAGACTCGGCTTCAAAAATTCATTTCAAACCGGAAGAAAGAATTTGCTCTAAATAACGCAAAAACCACCAATTTCCACTTTTTAGTGAAATATGTGTCCTAATAGTGTTTATAGCAGCGTGGGACACATATATGACTGTCAACAGCCTAAAAAGTGTTTTGGTGTTTCGTGACCCTTTAATGTAGTATACTCATTACATAAATAAATGATTTAGGATATCTTTAGGAAAATGGTATATCACAAGAAATATCGTTATCGCCACAATACATAACAAAATGTCAATTCACATATTGCATGTTTTACCAGTATTGTGCAGACCTAATTGTGAGTAATGCTTCTTTCCTTCATTAAACATAGCATAGATTTGCCTGTGGGTGCAAGGCCAGGTGTATTTTTCCCTTAAGAGATATAATGATTACAAAATTTAAATGCAGTATATACATTTGTTTTGTCTGCTTTTAGAAGTACACTACTGTAAATACCCTTAAAGTAATAGATTTGGCCAAAAAATACATATAGGGTTTTCAGTCTATAGGTTTTGTTTGTTACAGAGCATAGTATTGGATGCTTTAAATAATATAATGAACTTTTGTCTTCTCCTTAAGCCTCCACAGTATAAGCTGGATCCACGCCTGGCTCGACTGCTGGGTGTCCACACTCAGACCAGAGCCAGTATCATGCAGGCCCTGTGGCTCTACATCAAGAACAACAAGCTGCAAGATTGCCATGAAAAAGAGTACATTAACTGCAACCGATACTTTAGACAGGTGAGCAAAGCATTTAGCTTTCTAAGCAGGAAACTTGCTTGTGCTTGTTCTCGCTAATGTTTAAATTCCTGGGCTTGTTTGCAACAAACTTACCCATTTCAGCAATAAATGTATAAATTCTTAATAGGGATGATCATTTAGATTAATTTTGCCAACCGACAACCGCCACTCGTTAACCGAATATTAACGGTTAAATGGGCTAGATTAATGTTAATTATTGTGACATTAAATATTGCATATTACGCTGCTTATGATACTTTTAAAGTTGGAGGAGAGACTTATTGCGGTTTTGAGTTATCAGGTGCTATATGAATCAGAATCAGAATCAGAAAGAGCTTTATTGCCAGGTATGTTCACCCATACGAGGAATTTGTTTTCGTGACAGAGCTTCCACAGTGCAACAGAATTACAGAGACAGGACAAAAAACAGATAATAAATATATTCAAAAAAATAGAAGTAAGTGTTAAATGCAAATATACAATTGGACAAGTGTATGTACAGGTGTATTACTATATACAACATTATATGTGCAGCTGTTATGTGCAAATTGGCATGTAAAGTGTGTTGTTAAATAAGTGTATGTGTGTGTAACAAGTGTATTTGTTATGTGCAAATGGCATGTAAAGTGTGTTGTTAAATAAGTGTATGTGTGTGTAAGAGTGTACAGCAGTAGTGGTGTTGGTTCCACGATTATTATCATCAAGTGTTCATGAGATGGATTGCCTGAGGGAAGAAACTGTTTCTGTGTCGGGCTGTTCTGGTGCGCAGTGCTCTGTAGCGTCGACCAGAAGGTAACAGTTCAAAGAGGCAGTGTGCTGGGTGTGAGGGGACTTTGGCAGCCCTTCTGCTCGCTCTGGATAAGTACAGTTCTTGGAGAGTAGGGAGGGTTGTACCAATGATTCGCTCAGCAGTCCGAACTATTCGACGTAGTCTTCTGAGGTCAGATTTGGTAGCTGAGCTAAACCAGACAGTTATTGAAGTGCAGATGACTGATTCAATGATGGAGGTGTAGTATCACAAATCACATATGAATCACAAATTTTGAATATCACAATATTATTCAATTATATATTCATATTAATATCAACACTCACGCACATTACGCAGCTGATTCAGTTGTTGCCTAGTGACATAAAAAGCGCACTGCACTTCTTTTTTTCCTTGTCAATAAAAAAGGCATCGTGGTGGAAAACAAAAGAACGTTCGGTGTCATCGGTCCCTAAGCAGTGTGTAAAATACTCGTGGCCTTTCAATGCTAAAAATGTGTTTACTGTGATCGGCCTCTTATTCAGCCAAACTTGTAAAATATTCATCCATTCATTCATTCATTTTCTTTTTGGCTTTGTCCCTTTATTAATCCGGGGTCGCCACAGTGGAGTGAACCACTAACTTATCCAGCATTTTGTTTTTTATGCAGCGGATGCCCTTCCATCTGCAACCCATCTCTGGGAAACATCCATACATACTCATTCATATTCATACACTAGGGACAATTTAGCCTATAATTCACCTATACCACATGTCTTTGGACCTGTGGGGGAAATCAGAGCACCCGGAGGAAATCCACGCAACCACGGGGAGAACATGCAAACTCCACACAGAAATGCCAACTGACCCAGCAGGGGCTCGAACCAGCGACCTTCTTGCTGTGAGGCGAACGTGCTACTCACTACGCCACCGTGGCGCCTATACTTTAAAAATATATCAAATAATATTTTTTAATCATATTTAACTGATACCATTAATCTGTTAAAAACCCATCCTTGCGGTTAACGGTTAATCAGTAATTTCGAGCATCCCTAATTCTTAGAAAATGCCATAAAATAAAGTATGTTAAATTGTTATGTAGAAGGAGTGTGGGTTAGATAAATGGGAAGCTTATGTCCTCTGAAATGGGGTATATGCAGAGCTAGTGCTTTTTCCCATACTGATAAACCTTCGGTCAACGATTAATGTGATCTTTTTGTCCCATTTTATAAGGTTTCTTTTACAGCATTGGTGTTGGAATGCAATTAAAATGTATTCAATTAAATAGACTTCAGCATTCATTTAGCTGCTCAAGCGTAATACGAGATAAAAAAGCCGTTTACATGCAGAAGCTCCATTGAATATACTGAGGTAAAATAAATGTTCATATTTTAAAGACATGGCGTGGAAAAATGTAATTTAATTCAATGCTTCTTGTATAATCTGAGACCCACTTTCTATGAGATATAAGCCAGTGGAGATCGCTGATTTTTAAAGAAAACAGTCCTTAAATGCGCCGATTTTGTTATGGAAAAAAACAAGCACTTGAGCCAGGTTACTGACAAATTAAAAGGACTTCCGTATATACCCTATAGAAAAAACGTATACTTTAGTTGTTAAAAAATATTTTGATTAAAAAGTAGATGCCCTGTTAAATGTCAGTCTTTTTAACTGAAGTGGAAGAGAAGTGCTTTATTTTAGCTAGGAGTGAGGAGGCGTCAAGAAAGGCTCTCAAAACATACGTCCGTAACCAAAATGCGACCTCCAGTGGACAGTAGCAGACTCCAAAATGAGATGCAGATTCAGAGTTCCACATCACATGAGGTTATTAATTAGCAAATAAAATAAATATTACAAGTGTAAACATAAGGTGAGCAGGTAACAGTGTAACCTTGTGTCCTTACAACACGCTTCGTGACAATGCAGTGATAAGCAGTTTGGCTGTTTGCACCAGACAAAACATGACAGAAATTTAAATACAGCCATTCAGAAGCACAGAAAATGCACTCACTCACGAAATGGTAAGGTTTATAATCTAATCAATACATATTGAACCTCTTTAACATTATTAAATGTATGTGTTAAATCACTGATTTGTGTTGTCACAGTTCTAAAGTTCAAATTCAAATGATTTATTTTATTTTCAAGATCTGAGGTGAACTATCTGCTGCTACGTTCAGTATATGGCTATAAATGTCATGTAAAATGGCCTTTAAACACACTTAACTAGGGCTGGGTATCGTTCCAAAATTTTCGATACCGATACCGATACCCTTAATTCGATACCGATTCCGAACGATACTTTTTTCGATACTTTTATTTTAAGAAATATATTTTAACAAGATTACATAACACAATCTCAGAGAAACTTTGGTTTTATTTTTTTCAGGATGTTTGTGACACTTTTCACAGCAGGCTTATCTCTAAGACCAATAAACAAAGAACAAAAGCACAAAATGAACAAAGTGTATTTAACACAATATATTAGTGCAAGCAGTTTTAATAAAGTTCAAGCAGTTTTAAGTCAACCAATTTTAAGTATTTGTGAGGCTTACTGCTGCTTAAAGGTTTAGTTCACCCAAAAATTTAAATTCTGTCATTAATTATCTACAAATGAAGATATTTTGGATTTAATCCAAGAGCTTTCTGATCCTCACATCGTTAAATATTTATTGAAATTATTTTTGTTTACTTTGCGCACAGAAGTATTCTTGCAGCTTCATATAATTATGATTAAACCACTTTTATCACATGGACTTATTTAGACTATGTTTTTGGTTCCTTTCTGGACATTGAAAAATGCATATTCAGTAAATCTATGGGAGGATCAGAAAGCTCTTGGATTAAATCCAAATTGTCTTTATTTGTGTTCTGAAGGTAAACAAATATCTTATGGGTTTGGAACAACATTAGGGTGGACATTTAAATAAGACAAGTTTAATGTAAACTTCATCATTTACTGTTAACCTCAAAGCATTTTAGTATTGTATGTCTGTTTACATTTCGGAGCCCCAGCCATCGCGCAGTTATCCCAAGCGGCAACCTCCCGCTCTCCCTCGGGAAGCCAATACGGAAGTAACTAAGACTTGCAATTCATCGAAAATTCCGCTAGTCCTGGCTGTCCTGGCTCCATAATAGAGCAAATCTCCAATGAGCCCACTGGCGAAATGGCCAATTTTACAGCAGAAAAAAAGGTGTTTACAGCCTGGTACAAAGAGCGATTTTGGTTCATATAGCTTATATTACCCTTCATGACAACTGTGAGGGGGGTGAATTTTTTTATAACTCATCCGTTTCCTTTATATTAAGCTAAATTAAGTTTGCATAATTAAGGGCGTGGTCACTTGAGTGACAGCTAGTCGCGCTGGTCGCCGTCACGTCACCTCAGCTGATTCCGGCTGATTCATCGTGTTTTTGTGTTGTTTTATATGGCTTTACACAGTCAGTCGCCTTTTGGAATTGTTTCCTGCAATTATCAGATGATATGGCATGCTGTGTGCACTTAATTGTGCTCACAAACCATTCACGTGGACTCACGTTTCCCAGGTGAGTCAAATTATATACTTATACCATCTCTATAAGTGTAATTGCTTTATTCAGGATAATTTATGATTTATAATGTTCTTCAGAACTCTAATGCACTCCAGAATCTGACAGATTGATCAGCTGTAGGCTATAAAATCCTCATCATACAGTGTTCTGCCTGGATTTCCTAAATAGCCCTACATTTACTAACACAGACTATATCTGAAGTATTTGGATGTAATTCGCACTTTCTTCCTGTTGAAAAACGTCTTAAGAACGATTTTAAGTGGCTTGATGTATTACAGCAGTGTTTTCAACAGACTAAACACTTTATTGATATAGTGTACAACCAAGCACGTGTGTTCAGAACACAAACGAGTCGCAGGTAATGAAATATGATGTGTTTTTCCCATAAGAAAGCCCTTAGCTTAATGCCAGCATGCGTCCCGTAGCTCCGCTCATGCTCCGCCCACGCTCCGCCTCTTTGCCCTTGTTTGGTATGCCTCGGTTGGTGCGATGACGCGCGAACAAAATGGCGACGGTTGGCCACGCCTACTAGTGGCTTCTTTTGGGTTCATCAGAAACCTATGGGTGACGTCACGGATACTACGTCCATATTTTTTACAGTCTATGAGTTATCCTCATCAGTCACGGACGACGCTTGTGCTGGGCAAATTGTTGAAGTCAGGAAAATACTGAGGATGATGATAATGATGACTGCGCTGGCGTGATATTCTTGCAGTCAAACACGGAGCAACTTTCTGCTCGTAAATTAATTCCATGTACTGCGAGGTGTTTTATTGTGGCGCATACATTTATACATGTGACAGCATTCACGAGTTGTGCTTGTTGTTTTTCCCCTTTAAGAGAGCTGAAAGTGACGGGGTGTGTTTCCCCTTTAAGAATGTGTTTCCCCTTTAAGCGTGTGCGTCGAGGAGGAAAATAAAGCGATCGATTCATAAAGTTTTCATCCCGCGTTTGATGTCTCTTCTTTTAATTTTCTCCGCTTAAACGGCCACATTATCATATTAGACGTGTTGCCAGTCTTGGTCGCGATAACTTTTTACAGATATTGCATCGCACGCTGTTGCCGCCAATCTTTGCATAATGTAGCCATACTTTTGATCGCCTAAACATTGTTTGCGTTGAATTTATGATATGCTTTAAAGTGTAGTGTACGCATTACAGCCTCACATTTGACAAGCTCTGGGCGAGTGGGCGTAATACTGCCGTAAACTATTGATTTTCAAGACAGCCTGGCAGCAGGCTGATTCAGGCTCATCACCAGCATTTGATCCGGTCATATGTTAAGGGATGCCGCAGGTTTTCTAGCTCACTGACGTTGACAAGATTATACCCTTGGGTATCGAAATTTGGTACCGAACGAAAATGATTTTTTCGATACTCGATAGTATCGAGACAATTCGGTCGGTGCTTAAAAAGTATCGAACTCGATACCCAGCCCTACACTTAACACAGAATAAAGCACATGTGGTTTACCTAAGGTGATCATTGTCAGTTTTCTGTTGTTCACCTGTGAGAAATAGAAGCCTGCTCCTGTAGATTACTGATCCATGTGTGCATACAAAACAGGATGAAGCACTAAGAGATAAATTAGAATTTAGCTGCAGTGTGTATGTGACCTGTAACATATGAACAGAAGAAACTCCGATAGCTAAGCTTTGTATTTAACACTTTCTGCCATGACATGTTTCCTCTTGCCTGTAAGAATTTGGATTGCTGGCACAGCTGTGCACTGGTTCACATCATCCTGTCCTGTCAACCGAGGTGTTCCCTAGGGCTCAGTTCTCAGCCCCTGTCACTTTGTAGTCTATATACTTCGACCTCATCAGCATTCCTTGTAACCAAGGAGTCAGATTTCTTCATTTCCCTCTCCAGTTATGCTTTGAGCTCCGATGTTACTTTGAAACTTCCTTTCAATTTCAGATATTTCTTCAAACTGCCCAATCATACAAAGAGCAGAGACCAAACTAAAAACAGAGACTAAAATATCATGGAAAGTTGATATGGCTTACCTTGCAGTGCATCATTTAGAAGATCTTAGCAAATGTTTAGAATCACATAGCTCTTTGTAGCATCAAGTTTTGTTGAGCAGTTGTTGTCTTCAATATATAAATACTATTACAGCAGGGGTGATCAAGCCCTGTTCCTCGATATATACTGTACAGTCCTGCAGATTCCAGTAGCAACCCTCATCAAACACACCTGCCTGTAATTATCCAGTGCTTTTCAGGTCCTGATTTAATTGGTTCAGATGTGTTTAATCAGGGTTTGAGCTGAACAGGGGCAGGGTTGAGCTCCCCTCATTTACAGCATAGCATGTTTTCTGACAACCAAGGAGAGGTTCATTGACCTCATATACAAATGAAGTCAGAATTATTAGCCCTCCTGGATTATTAGCCCCCTGTGTATTTTTTCCCCAATTTCTGTTTAACGGAAAGGAGATTTTTTTTTCCAACACATTGCAAAACATTTCAATAACTAATTTCTAATAACTGATTTCTTTTATCTTTGTCACAATGACAGTCAGTAATATTTTACTAGATATTTTTCAAGGATTCAGTAGTGATGCAAGGATTATAGATTGTGGTTGTAAGATTATAGTTTGAGGAATAATCACAGTTTCACGGTTAATCACGATTATTATACATTCATTAATTGCACGAAAACTTATATTTTAAAGTGTTATTTATTGCTGTTCAATGACCAATTTATATGCCATAAAAATAATAGTAAAACAAAGAGTAGTGAAAATTAATAGTGAAAGTTAAAGTTTTTGGCATTTAAACATAAGTAATAATTCTACACTGATAATAAATGACAGAAAAATAAATAAATACATAAATAAAAATATGAATAAATAAAAAAATAGTATTTGTTGGATGTAAATCTAAGCTACATATTAGCTGTGTTTCCCTTTTAAAGAGAACAAATTTAGTCAAAGGCTGCTATATTACAAAATTGTTTGGTATTTTTCTTTTCTTTATATATATATATATATATTAGTAAAAATGTGTATATTTCATACAAAGCATGAAGCTGATTGGTCAGTGCGATGCACTCACGCCATTCTTTCAGCTAGGTGCACCTGGAAAGCGTGAGCACGTCATGCAAATATGCGCACACCTTCATTGGAAATAACAAACTTGCACGTGCAAAAAACAGGATATGTAAACGCTCCTTAGTTAATAGCCTCAGCTATAGTTAAAATAAGCCTTTAATCCAGAGTGCGTGCGTATTGTGTACAAGCGCAGAACTTTAAACTAGGACACAGTTGGCGTAGCTTTGTTTAGTTGCTGCAGTTTTGTTCCGTGGAGAAATGTGGTGTTGACAAACCTTTACGATTAATTAACCGTGACTATATAAAGCACAGTTAATAGTGAAATCGGTTAATCGTTGCATCCCTAGTAATCAGCTTAAAGGCAGTCTAATTATTAGGTTAATTAGACAAGTCATTGTTTAACGATGGTTTATGCTGTGGTCACATTAGAGTTTGAGCATGCGAAATTCTGTCGTACGAGGCTGCAAAAAGGATTAAACAAGATGATTAACCATTTAAAAAAACAAGCAGTTGCTCCATATTTTACATTTCTGTCCAGAGATGTCATGTTTTGATTTTCGATTGGTCTAATGCAGTCACGTTTCAATTTCACAGGTCAGAATTTATCAAGCTTGAACTTTGCACCGCAGCGAATTGCAAAACTTGTCGCACAAGCTTGCATTTCCGGTCTAACGCATTTGCTTGTGTATAAATGGAAGTCTATGGGGAGAAAAGTCCAGTGTGACCACGGCTTTATTCTGTACACGTTTTTTTAAAAATTATGTTTACGGGGGCTAATAATATTGACCTTAAAATGATAAAAGAAAAAAAATGCTTTTTATTGTTGCTGAAATAAAGCAAATATCAGTTAAATACATTCATTACTTTTCCTTCGGCTTAAGGCTGATTTATACTTCTGCGTCAAGTGCAAGCACCGGCGCAGCTTTCACGTTGTCGCATAGTCCTCTCCGTGGCTGATGCCAATGCTGACATGCACCTCTCAAAAAATGTAGCTACACAATGTAGCGGTGCGTAGTGCAAGCTCTGTGATTGGCCGGCTTGGTAGAACTGATGAGTGTGGCCGGTGCTGAGAGCCACGAGCTCGATGGAGCCAGTGTTTACAAGTGTTAAGTCCTGTGAAGGAGCTGCAGATGGAAACTTTTGTTTTGTGTTTAGCTTGAGATTAAACACAGGAACATTTAAACCTACTGCCAGCTAGTATTTCGGAAGTGCAACTCAAACAGTACGCAGAAGTATAAATGCACAGCTACGTAGGTCAGGTGGGTCATGCTGATCACTCGACGCGAAAGTATAAATCAGCCACAGCGGAATAGACCGTCAATTATTCCAGCATATGTTTTACGCGGCAGATGTCTTCCAGCCGCAACCCAGTACTGGGAAACCATTTAGGAATTATATGAAAAAGAAAAAAGATGGCTAAAAATTTTGACTTGAGCAGTATGTGGTAAGTGGTTCATGCAAACAGACCTGTTGATGAACTGCTGTAATCTTGCAGATCTTTGGCTGCCCCAGGATGAGATTTTCAGATATCCCCATGAAGCTCGCCAGCCTACTTCAACACCCCGACCCCATCGTCATCAATCATAACATCAGGTGTGTTTCCTTGCTTTTTTGTAGTTATTTTCAATATAAAATGTGGACATATAGACTGAACTACAAATCCAAAGCCCGGCCACACTTTCTAAATGTATTTGCACCTACATATGAATTTTAGATAAGACTTTATTTTAGGGTCCCTATTGCACATTTTGTTGACTAAAAGTTGCTTTGTAAGTACATGTTTACTTGCGCTAACCCCAACCTAACAGTCTACTTATAATCTAATGAGAATTAGTTGGCATATAGATGCAATGTTACTTAAATTCAACAATATGTGCTAAAGGGACCATCAAAATAAAGTGATACCAAATATCATAGTAAAATTCAAATAATACATTTGAAAACTATGAGCTTAACAGAGTAGGGCAGGGAGCATATTGAGCTCTTAACCAGAATATAGGTGAGTTTTTTTAAAAAATGCTGTTTTATTTGCTCACTCATTTTCTTTTCGGCATAGTCACTTTAATAATCTGGGGTCACCACAGCGGAATGAACCGCCAACTTTTCCAGCATATGTTTTACGCAGCGTCTTTGGGAAACATCCAGACTCACTCATACACATCCATAGACTACGGACAATTTAGCTTACCCAGTTCACCTATACCGAACGTCTTAGGACTTGTGGGGGAAACCGGAGCACCCGGAGGAAACCCACATAACCACAGGGAGAACATGCAAAAATCCACCCAGCCGGGCCTTGAACCAGCAACCTTCTTGCTGTGAGGCGAACATGCTACACATTACGCCACCGTAGCACCTGCTGTTTTGTTTAAGGTTTTCTTTAACATGTTTGTATAATTTTCATGAAATTATCATAAATCTATTGTGTATTTACCATTTGTATCAATTATTTACATGTTATATGGGGAAAAATGTTACTGCATTAAAAATATATGGATGTCTAGTTGTCTGAATCAGGGTGTCCGCTGGGTCTTAAACTAAATTTTAGGCCTTAAAAAGTCTTAAATATTCTGAAATATTGTGTTGTAAGTCTTAAATCTTTTTTTAAACAGCTCATCTTTTTCATTTGTTCATGTATAGCTACGCAATCTTGCCAACACCCATACAGTAAATGAATAATAAAACTTCTAACTTTTTAAGAATGTACTTTTTTACTCTATTTACCATAATGGTTTAATTGTTTTCCTTACAAAAACATATATTTCAAAGTTCTCCATGTATTTACTGCTGAGGAAGCTGACCTGAACATACTGTTGTGCATACATTTAGTTTATTAGAGTTTTTAAAACAAGAGCTTGCTTGAATTAACTAAAATATTACATTTTTAAAGGGCACCTATGATGAAAATCATCTTTTGTATGCTGTTTGGACAGAAGTGTGAGTAGGTACACTATAGTGTGTCCACAGTCATGCTGGGGTGACATAAAGACTTTTTTTTAAAATTTCCTGATGTTAAATAGGATCCAAATTCCTCCCATTTTGAGGCCCACCGCAACTTGACGTAGGAGTGCGGTTTCCCTTTTCACAGAATTGATCGACAGCCGCGTATTAACATCTCTCCATAGCAACGCGTTTAATCGTAACAACAAGACAGGATGTGCGCAAAGCAACCAGGAATAAAAGATCTTTTCGGCTCTCTGTGATCATCAATCATCATCAAATGTGATCAAGAGTGAGGTTTACAAGTTTAAAACGTTTTTAAAACAGTGCATGCTTGTAACGAAATACAGCGATTTACTTCAGCTTTACTTCATCACCACAGCCGCGTCTCAGTACAGTTATAAAAGAAGATGCTTCAATCCCGGTTTGTGGGCGTTAAATTAGGTGTATTTTGTACATTAACATAACGGATATCCATACAGCAGTGGATGTTAACATATATCCTTTCACATTTGCGTGCAAAAACAAATCACCCCTGCTGCAAAGTTAAACGTGTGTCTGTGTGTGTGTCCGCTGTGTGTATGTGTCTCCGCTGTGTGTGTGCGTGAACTTTGTAAACGCATTGTGTGTGACTCATCGCAGAAAGGCTTGAATAAACTCCACAACAAATACATCAAATAATAATTGGGAAAGTTCTTACTGTAGTTTTTCTCACCAACGTTAAGTGAGATCTGCTTCCTTCATGTCTGTCGCAGCTGAGGTGGAGACTGAGCTGAGGTACACTGACAGGCACATGGGAACGGTGTGCGGTAGAAATGCATGGATTAGCTGAAATGTCACTGCTTCATTCTAATCCTCCACCCGCCACCTGCACATATAATTTGATCTGATATATATCTCCACACCCGATCGTCACTTTAATAACTCTAATTCTTTGTTTTAAGCATGATTATAGGTCACCAAGGATCATTCATTATTAACTGCAGATTCAGCTTTTACAGATACAGGAAACAGATAACAAAAATGGTGCCACTTCAGCCCAATCGGCAGCTATGTTCTGTTTACTTGGCCTTTTTCTTTGCACTGTGCAAAAACAGAATAGCATCTACTGTGCATGGATTGTGCCACCTCCAAAACACTGCCACCTGCACAAAATGTTCACTCGCACCGCTTGTTGCAGGAATACACAAGATTCTCCTTGCAAGGCACTGCAGTAATATAAGTAGTTAATAATAATAAGTAGTTAAATATAGTTAATAAGCGATCTCGTTTCTCCCAGAACGATAGCAGAAGTCTCCTCTAACTGAAAGTTTGAACAGTACTCTTGCACTTCATCCATTGTTTTGGGCATCTCATCTTCACATTCCGCGAAGTCCACTCTCTGCTTTTTTGCTGGTCCACTGCTATGTTAATCATAATGTTTTTTTTTTATTACCAGACCTGCCCGACCAGCGGATTATCCGCAGTCCCTGCGGATATAACTGCCATCCACGCTTCACTAGTGTGCGAGGAGGACCAGCATTAAGGGCACAGGCCTCAAAAAAAGGCTGTTCAGAGCAGAAAATTCAATATTCTTAAAGATCAAATAAATAATCTGACAGGTGTTTTGAGCTGAAACTTTACAGACACATTCTGGAGACACAAAAGACTACTATTAAATCTTGAAAAAGGGGTAAACTAGGTGCTTTTTAAATTATTGGTCAGACTTTATTTTGATGGTCCGTTTGTTGAATTTAAGTCACATTGCATCTACATGCTAACTAATTCTCATTAGACTATAAGTAGACTGTTAGGTTGAGGTTAGGGTTAGTGTAAGTTGGCTTGTCCTTGCAAAGTTTCTTATAGTCAGTTAAATGTCACTATCAACAGATTTTAAGCAGACAGTCTTCTGATACTCAAACGGACCATCCTGGATGAGTCTAAAATTTCATTTATAATGGTCTTAAAAATGTCTTAAAGTCTTAAATTTAACTTGCCAAAACCTTCAGAAGCCCTGTGAATACTATCTTATTGATAATGTTGTAGATTGTTGTTTGATTTTGACCAAATACCGCTTTGTGTTTCATAAATCCAGTGTGGATCCCAATGATCAGAAGAAGACTGCTTGCTTTGATATTGATGTTGAAGTGGACGACCCTCTAAAGGGTCAGATGACCAGCTTCCTGTCCTCGACAACTAGTCAGCAGGAGATTGCTACTCTGGAGATGAAGGTGGGTTTGCAATGAAATAAGGTTATGTAAGTTATGAGGTAACATAAGGGCTGTTTTTAACTAATTATCTGCATTTCTCATTAGATCCATGAGACCATTGAGTCCATCAACCAGCTGAAGACCCAGAGAGACTTCATGCTCAGCTTTAGTAACAGCCCACAGGAGTTCATCCAGGACTGGCTCAAGTCTCAGAGCCGAGACCTCAAGGTACACCGAAAGCTTTGAATGTCCTTGATTGGTTTTGAGTGGTTCTTGGTCATCAGTCACTTATGGACTTTTTGTTATTGGTTTATTTCAGCTAATGACAGACACTGTGGGAAATCCAGAAGAGGAGAGGAGAACTGAATTTTACCACTCTCCCTGGGTCACAGAAGCTGTTGGACGATATATATTTTCAAAGGTGAGTTTTTCTCTGTATTTCTTTCAGTTAATCCTA
>CAIGQQ010000153.1:1960347-2018991 GCA_903798035.1 Danio albolineatus
ATATATGGATCGTTTTATCTAAGTATAGAGAGCATATGTAAAAAATTTTTTTTTTTTAATACATTTAAAAAAAAACTTTTTTACATATGCACACACTCTCTTTCAAGTCTCCTATTCTTCCATCTCCGACCAGCTAATGAGTGTGTGTGGTTGTTTTTGATTTTATGTTTATTTTGAGGTTAGAATTACTTAAGACTTGAGGTCCGTTCTTTATACTTCGCTTAAACGATCTAAGATGATTTGGCAGATCCTGGATCATTTTAAGGGCTAATTTTGTTCTTCAAACAAGTTCGCAAATCGGATTAAAATGTCTGGATGCACTGATCTGAGATTGCTGTTTGTGTTGTGAAGGACAGATCTATCGATCCTTGAGATCATGATCAGCAATGCAATGTAAATGTCATCACAGCAGTGTAATGACATCATCTGATTAATATTCAGTTATCAATGTGAGCAAAGTTGCATAAAATTTATAGAATATAGTTTGTTAAATGTAATATGCTATAACTTTTTCTACATTTTGTTGTGGGTTGCAGGCTTTACACTTTCATGTGTCAAAAGTATTTAATTTATTTAATTTTACTTTTAGAGCGAGTTTTCTTTAACATAGTAGGCCTATTCAACTTTCTGTTTAAATTAATTCTGCATCAAAAAAGCATTTTCATATTGGTAAAGGTGTCTGCAATTATTTTTTAATTATTTGACTATTTTCCCCGGTGTATTTAACCTATAGGTTACCACTGTAAAAAAATATCAGCATTCAGTACATACTTTCAGTATTACCTTTGCTTGGATGACCCAATCTAATCCTGTTTATATGAAATAAGCCTGCTCCTGAGCAGGATGACTTAGCAAAACTGTTGCTAAGACAACAAATCTCGGATGAGTTTTGAAGCACAAAACGATCCTGGATCGTGTCCAGTTGTCAATAACCAAATCCAGCTAATTTTGTTATCCATGTACGAAAAACAGACCCCAGGTCGCTACAATCCCCTTATACCTTTGTTCATCTCCCAAACACAAAGACTTTTTGTAGATGAAATCCGAGAGTTATCTGACCCTCCACCGACAGCAAGGGTCCCAAGATGTTTAGAAAAGGAAAAGGGACCAAAAACATTGTCAAAACACGTGACTGCAGTGGTTCAACTGTAATCAAACAAACAAAGCTTCAAGAACAATTTTGTGCAGCAAAAACTAACACAACTTTGAGTCAACTCAAAGAAGCTCTGTAATTTTGAGTTGTTGAGTTGTTGTTTTTGGGGCGCCACGGTGGCCTAGTGGTTAGCACGTTCGCCTTACAGCAAGAAGGTCGCTGGTTCGATCCCCGACTGGGCCAGTTGGCATTTCTGTGTGGAGTTTGCATGTTCTCCCCGTGGTCGCGTGGGTTTCCTCCGGGTGCTCCGGTTTCCCCCACAGTCCAAAGACATGCGGTACAGGTGAATTGGGTAAGCTAAATTGTCTGTAGTGTGTGTGTGTGTGAATGACAATGTATGGATGTGTTTCCCAGAGATGGGTTGCGGCTGGAAGGGCATCTGCTGCGTAAAACAAATGCTGGATAAGTTGGCGGTTCATTCCGCTGTGGCGACCCCAGATTAATGAAGGGACTAAGCCGAAAAGAAAATGAATGAATGAATGAGTTGTTGTTTTTTGTTTACAATATAGTAAACACCTTTTTCTTTTTCTTTTTAACTTGATTTCAGGTCCAGCAGAGGAGGCAGGAGTTGGAGCAGGTACTCGGAATCCGACTCACTTAAGAAGATTCAGACTCCAAATCCACAATCATCCAAGCAAATGCCACTGAAAACGAAAGCTTTCTGTTTCAGAACCAGCAGATGCACTTCATGTGGGTTTTTGGTACTGGTCATAAATGGCTTGTCAGGTGCAGCATTTGCAGATTGCACTATTACACACATCTGGCCAAATATATTTCAAACGCTGTTACAATAACTGGACCACCTCAGTTGCTATCTTCCCTTCTCTGGTCTTCATTTCTGTATCATGAAAAGGAAATATGAAAATAAGCCATTGAATTTGTGCCCTTTATTTGACATATACACGATAATACTCTTGTATATTTTACAGTAAAATATGCAGTACTGTAGTCTGTTTGCTAAAACCCCATTGGAAATAGATTACAATCTTCTTGATTTTGTGTGTTTAGTAGGAATTGCACAAGTCAGTTTGCCATTTTGTATCTGATTCTCACAGCAAAGGATATTTCAACAAAATTAATTGCACAAGCTTTGAGTTAAGATGCTTGCAATTAAGTAGACTAGTAATGAAATGCAATGTTTTCAATGTTGTGGATTTTTCCATTTGGTCTCTCAGGAAAATATGTGCCGCACTGCGATCAAGAGCCATGCTTTTGGGTTTCCACCCCAGCACATTTGAATATCCAGCTGTTTTAGTTCAATATACCAGACTTTCTGTCTTCATCTAGTTAGTGTGTTTACAGTAAGCTTTTTCCCCAGTTAGTCTTCTTTATTTAGTGTTTGAAAGTCTGCTGAAGCGATACAGCAGTGACCGCATTTGTCAAAGACGCTGCTTTAGGTATGCAAGCCATGAGCGTAATCGATGTTTTCAGGTATTCCAAGCCATATTGTTACTTAATAATAAGTAGTTCACTTCAGCGTGCACTTCTACATTCCAAAAAGCTGTTGGATGTTTTGTTTAAGTGTGTTTTAATAAGGTATTGTTCATTTTGTGTACTCGCTTGTGTTATGTATTGATGACAGCAAACTGGATTACAAAAAAGGAATATAACAGGTTGTTATAATAATAATATAACAGGAAGACTGGTGAGGAAAAATGTGCGGACAGTAGGATGTATAAATAAATTTTAGCTTCTGTTTTAAATGCATCTCTGATGGTTGAGTTGAACGCCTGTCAGATTTCTTTCCATGAAGCTGAATGTTTTGTTTTTCAATAGTTTAGATTTGCTAATTGCTCGATTACAGACAGTATTGATGCTGATCTGGAATGCAACTAGCTTTTTTGTGTCCTTTGATTTACTTGTTAGCTGATTACGATTACAATCTTTTGTGTGTGTGTTTAAGTTTTTACACCTTAAGTTCTGTTTTATATTTTTGCATTAATCAAATGCTTATCTTTTGTACTTTTTTATGGGAAATTTGAGTATTTTCAGCAATAAAGTTGGTTTCATAAAGGAGAAGTTGCGTGTGTTTTTTTTTTTAAATTCATAACGTTTTGTTCAACAACAGCCTGAGGTATTAAGATATTTGTGCTGCCCATTACATTACAAACCAGAGAAGAGGGCACATTCTTCAGGATATCCTTCATACTTCAGCCTCCACATCAAAGTTCCTGAAAGCAAAGAAGGTCATGGTGCTCCAGGCTTGGCCAGCCCAGTCACTAGACGTGAACATTATTGAGCATATTTAGGGGTAAGATGAAAAAGGAGGCATTGAAGATAATCTTCGATGCTTTCTTTTTATCTTAGATGACTCCACAGAGAATTTTGATGAACTCTGGGAGTCCTGCAAGAACACTTTCTTTGCCATTCCAGATGACTTTATTGATAAATTGAGTCATTGCAGAGATGTATGGATGCAGTCCTCCAAGCTCATGGGAGTCATACACAATTTTAATTCGTTTTCCACTGCACCATGACTTTGTCTTCTACTATACATTAGTTCTGTTAAGCGACAAGACTTGTCTAAGCAAACTCCGGCTTGCTGTCCTAATGAAATAATTAAAAATCAAGGCATAATCATATTTTATTTTGGTAAATAAGCATAATCTAGAGGTTTTTGCCTTTGACATAAGACCTTCTGATACCAAATGATCAACTTGAAGTCAAGTTATTAGTGGTTGTTTCTAAAACTTGAATAGGCGACAAGACGTTTGTCAGGTAGTGTATAGGGTACCTTGGTAGTAGGTACTGTATTACTGTATACTGTACTACCTTGGTTGTATTAAAACTAACTTCATCTTTGCAAAGACTGAACTATATACAGTATAACTTTAAGTGTTTGTTTTTTTATAAATGTGAAATTTTGGATGTTATAATTTGATTGTTTACTCAAAAATGCATGTTTTTGCAGTAGGATTGATCGTTAAACAAAGCCAAACACCAGTCATGTTCATGCATGTAGTCCTGGTTAATCTGGTAATACCTGTCTCTATTTATAGCTCACTTCACACACTAGTGCCTTTTTGCCTAGTTTAGAGTTTCTTAATTCTGTTGAAGACAGAAGTTATTTTGAAGATATCTGAAAGGGGGGTAAATAATTCACGGGGGCTAATAATTCTGACTTCAACTGTACATATAGGGCTTATGCGAGGATATAAAGAAGCAATACAAGTGACCTATGTGGCCTGTATAAGCACATATATGCACCTCAATTTTGCCTATATGTGGCATATATATGCATATACGCAGCATATATATTATCATGTATGTGCTTATATACTGCATTGGTTTCATATATACGCATATATCATCAAATAGGTTCTTTCCATGTGGGCTAAAGTAACTCAAAAATAACGTAACGCATTACTTACCATAAAAAGTAACTAAGTAATGCAACTAGTTATTTCTGGGGGAGTAACTCAATACTGTAATGCATTACTTTCAAAAGTAACTTCCCCCAACACTGGATATAACATGTTTTCTGCATCCCCTGTTACTATCGTTCATATAAAAAAAAATGTGATTGTAGTATTTCTCCCATTTGACAGCGGCGCTAGTGATCGAATCCTCCATCTTCATCATTCCTCGAAGAAAACAAACCGGAAAGGTGCAATTGACGGGCGGAAGTTTGTGTTTTCAAGATGGCGCTGGACGGGATCGAGCAAGTAAGGGATATTTTTGTTTTAAATCTTCTAATATAAACAGTGATGTTTGCTTTCTTTTATTCGTTAGCACAACACATTCCTGAGATATATTGTGCGGTGACTGTAGCGTTTACAAATCAGATAGAATGTCTGACTTTAAGACACGAATGAAGCAGAGTTTGCTGTCTCATTGTGTCACTGACTGGAACTGATCATAACATGGCATAACTGGATATAACATGTCAAATAATAAAGTGTCATTATCACATACAAAAGCATTTATGATGGCAGTAGAAATGATGGCGCGTTTGTAATAAAGTCACAAATCTTTGTGAGTACTTCACAAATGTCATGTCACTGATTTTTAACGTGGGGAATCAAAAACGCTGTTGAAAGTTCCAGAAGATAAATCGATACTCTCAAATAATTCAAATAGAAATGTCCTATTTTTCATCATAACAGGATGAATAGATCGTTTTAAAAACAATAAACTGCCTTACTTCACCTGGCGTGATTACTGTTAATATCTCGACAGCATATCAATATTATTCTTAATATTCATGTTTACAGATGGATATCGAGGACAGTAAAGGAGGCTCTGGTCTCCGACAGTATTACCTGTCCAAAATCGAGGAGCTTCAGGTAAGAATCACAATCAAACTCTTCACTTTTCAGTATTGGTGTGAATTTGGTTTTAAATTCGCATATTCTGACTTTTTTCTTAACAATATGGTTTCAGTAATGCATTCTTTGCAAAATATAAAGAGAGAAATCATATTAGCAGCTGATGACTATCAAAGTACAACATTGTGCACAGTCAGTTAAATAGAGCTAATGCTGTTTTGAAGTCAACTTGCATGTGAGTTCTAGACATGGGACGATAACCGTTTTCAAGGTATACCGCACTTTGGAAAATACCACCAAAATTTTCATACCCTTCCTAAGGTACGAGTAAATCGTTTAATTAGATTTTTTGTTTTTGTTTTTTAGGTGTAAATTGTAAAGACATCTGTGTTTTTGAAACAAAACCAGCAGATGTCAATGATTCATTTGAATTATTTAGCCTGACATGTTTACTGCCCCAAAATATTTTAAATGATTCTCAAAAGAAAGTATATTGTATTCAAAGAAGAAAATTTTTTGTTTTTTTCCCAGACATTCAAAAATAATATATTTCAGAGCAGTAAACACAATACCGTCATACCGTGAAAATGTGATATTTTTATCCAAGGTTATCATACCTTCAGAATCTTATACAGGCCCATGCCTAGTGAGTTCAGACTCAATATTCAAAATAGAGTGGTTAAATAAAAATATATAGCGAGTGTGTAACAAGTTCTCACTGTTCAAAAATGAATGAATATGCAAATGTAAAACCAAAATTACCTCAGTCAAATGACTTGTTTGTTGAAATGTTTTTGACCCCCCAAAAATCATCCTTTTGTTAATTCAAGAAATATTTCCACTCAGTTAATGAATTAAAGTATACTGCCATATGTGCTGACAGTCATTTAGGCTAAACTAAATTGTTTCTTGCGACTTATTATTAAACTATAAACACAGTGACGATTGAAACCAAGTTAAGAGTTCAGATGCAAAAAAACCCTAAGTGCCGTCTGAAATCTTCATCTAAAATGACCATTTTTCTTGTGCTGTTGTGTGCATTTCAGTAGCTTTACTTTTATGGCAAATAATATGTTATTTCATTGCCTTTAAAGAGAAATAACTTTGCATTAACATTTATATTTTAACATTAACATAGAAGGTTGAGACAAAACACATATTTTAGAGAGTAAATTTCAGACAACATTTAGAGTTTTTTGCATCTGAACTCTTCAAGTACTTTGTGTTTTTTAGTGTATTAGTCTTAAGATGTCGAAATAGATGTACTTTCACAATTAATGATCAGGAAGACCATAATTTTAAATGTAAATTTTAAACATAATTTCAGCTAAAAGTTATTATTATTTTGTGAACTGATCCTTTATGCTTGGTTCTTTGTCAGAAGAGATGTTTTCTGTCTGTTTTTACATTGTCTAATTGTGTTTGTTTCTTTACTTAGTTGACAGTAAATGAGAAAAGCCAAAATCTCAGACGCCTACAGGCTCAAAGGAATGAGCTAAACGCCAAGGGTAAAACTCTTTTAACCCACATTTGAATGAATATGATTTTGAGATGTTCAAATGCATATCTGAATAGCCTATGCTATGATTGTCAGCCGGATGACTTGACAGAGAGTGTTTTGTTACAGTGCGTCTCCTGCGTGAGGAGCTTCAGCTGCTGCAGGAACAGGGCTCTTATGTTGGAGAGGTGGTGAGAGCCATGGACAAGAAGAAAGTGTTGGTCAAGGTTTGACAGACATTATTTTCAGATAAACATATCAGTGCTGAGACTGCAGTGCTGTTTTTCAATTGTATATTTCTTCTTGTTTTTAGGTGCATCCAGAAGGGAAGTTTGTAGTGGATGTGGATAAGAACATTGATATAAATGATGTAAGTGTTTTTTGATACATTTTTATAAATCTTTTAAATATATTTATTGAGGTTTATAGCATTTTTAATTTTAGTTGAAGTTGTGAAATTTTTCTAAAATTACTTTTGTTAATAATTTGACATGGATTTTTTGGCACAAACCTAATAAAAGTGCTTCTGTTCTGCAAACACAGCCAAATACAGCACAGTCTTGGTTTATTACAGTTCTTCAATGAGAAGATTTTCTTCAAATCGAAGTAGCAGTAAAAAAAAAAAAAAGACTCTTGAATGAACATAGACTGGATTAAATTGAAGCAGAATATCATTGTGGAAATCACTGAACATAAACGCATACTTTAAAATTTTTTTTGAAACTCTCCATTTATTATAAAAACAACATATGAGCAATTCGATGCAAATGTCAACCTTGCCTTGAAAAATAAATTATATTTTCACCAAAGTGGTGAAACCTTTCTAGATTTTTTTTGTGTAGCCTTGTATTTTACTGTACTTCAAAAATGTCTCTGTCAGTGTTTTCAAACTATTATATTTGATTTACCAAAGTCACACGTGTGGCAATTTAACATATGTCACATCCATAACAAAGTTTTTTCCTCATAAATGCAAAAATGTCAAATCAAATCAATCAGTTTTGTTCTATAGTGAGCCGACTCTTCTCCTTTTGATTATCATCATTTCTTTTGGGTTGTGCGTTTTAATTCACAGAATTTCTACAAAGAATGTTGTATACTGTAAACTCTGCATACTTTTTTGGTCACTCTCAAAACACGTTTATTTTTATCTCATTTGAAATCTAAAAAAGTTTATAGATTGATATTTTTCTGATCTTATAACTCGTGGTTAGTTCTCTTGGAAAAGATGTTTCAGTTTAATGTTAATTTTCTCTGTGAATTTATGTCTTAAGTTTTTACTGCAAATGTCACATCCATAACGCTGCAATTGCTCATTTAATTTTGGTGAAAAAGCGTTAAATACATGTAATAATGTATTATATTAATATTGTATTTATAATATATTTTTTTGGTATGAATACTTATAGCCTTAGCTTGTCTGGTTACAAAAGAAAATTGAAATGTTTTTTTTTTTTGCACGCAAAAAGTCCTAATGTTAATGATGCCTCAGAATGATACGTTCAGTTTTTATTTTTACTGTACCTTTAAGTGGTATTTTAAATCATATCCAATTTAAATGTTCAGATTGTATATTAATATATTTAGTACCTCAATGTTTTTGTATTTTTATTTATAAAAATGTAAGTGTTTTTTTTTTATTAATTAAAAATGTAAAAACTTCCATTTATTTTTTATTAATGTGAATTTTAGTTTTCTGACTTTAATGATGTTAGTTTGAGTGGTGTACTTTTTATTGTATTTTATTTAATTTTAATTGTTAATAGTTTTAAGAAATTCAGACTTTCAGGGGTGGATTATAAAATCATTATTTAAAAAAAGTTATTATAATGACTACTACTTTAATTTTAAACTTAAAGGGAATTAAATACTGCTTTCCACCAGGTAACCCCAAATTGCCGTGTAGCACTTCGAAATGACAGCTACACACTTCACAAAATCCTGCCGAACAAGGTGGACCCCCTGGTCTCCCTGATGATGGTGGAGAAAGTGCCAGATTCGACGTACGAGATGATCGGAGGACTGGATAAACAGATCAAAGAGATCAAAGAAGTGATTGAACTTCCAGTCAAACACCCAGAATTGTTTGAAGCTCTTGGAATTGCACAACCCAAGGCAAGTGACGGCACTGCACATTCTTATCTGGATAATTATATCATGTAAGAAGGTCAATAGGTCAGCCAGATATGCTTAATCATATTTTTGACTGTATGTTTTCTGTAGGGTGTGCTGCTGTATGGACCTCCTGGCACAGGAAAGACACTGTTAGCTAGAGCTGTGGCTCATCACACCGACTGCACCTTCATTCGAGTGTCTGGATCAGAGCTGGTGCAGAAATTTATTGGAGAAGGTTGGTGGACTCTCAGATTTCTATATTTTATCTACATTTTTTTTTTTTGCAAACCTGCATAACTGGATTTGGCTAGACACTGTGGAATCAAAGGGAATGAGGAAGCAGTCCCAGCTGTAAAAGAAGCACTACTGACAAACCCCAAAATTTGTCCAGTACCTCCTTTGGCTCTAAAACCAACAATTCAAAACAAATGGCTTATGGCCCGTTTCCACTGAGTGGTATGGTACGGGTCACCTTTATCAGGTTTGTGTTTCCACTGCTAAAGGGTACTCTTTTAGTGGGCGTGTTGTACAACGGAAAGTTTCAGTCGATGTCATTTTTGCTCGAGGAAATGTTTACAGTAAAGCTTTACGGGTCGTTCACAAGAAGCACTTCTCACAAAAAAAGAGGCTTTATTATACACATAAACACTGGTGTATAAATGTTCATTACTAAGCTTTCTATGAACATGATCTGATTATAACTGCAGATCAATGATGCGAAATAACCTACTGTCCGCGATTTTATATAAAACAAATAAATAAATGCAGCACATATGAACACATACAGCCCCTTACAGTCTCTGATGTTACCAATTACAGAAAAACTACACACAGCAGACATTTAGTCCTTATTTAGTTTCCAAAACAACATGAAATACAGCCTACAGTCAGTTCCAACCTCTCATCTGTGTCTTTAATCTTCACCAGCACATGTAGCCACTTGTTAGAAAGTAATTTTGTCATTCCGAGTTCATAATAGTCCAGAAGGTGATGATGATGATGATGATGGTTAAACGTAGCATTTTCTTTGTTTGCTGAAACAATAATTTGCTCCTTTTTTCTGAAAGGATCAGGTTTCAAAAGCACGTCAATCAAGCGCACATCAGCTCAAGAAGTTTGTTATTTCAAATATTGACGCTCAAGTGAGAAAACAAAACCGCTCGCTCTTCAGGCGGGCTCGTAAAAAACTACGAGGCACAGGGGAAAATCTGCTCTTCTCTGGGCTTTGTGACTGTTCAAGACGACGACAATGTTTGTTTGAGCTTGGGTCGACCATGGCTCGTTATTATATGTTTATATTATTTCGGTGTATTGTCTCTCGGCTGTGTTTCAAAGATGGCGGGTCCTTGTTGCGTGAGCAAATTACATATCTCTGTAAACCAATAGCGTTCAGCTGCACGTCTAGCTCCGCCTTTTGGTCACCCTAGGTCCCCTTTGCAAAGGGTGACCAAAAAGTAATACGGTTCGGTTCGGTGCGATTTTAGACAGTGGAAACGGCCTGAAAAGCATACCGTACTGAACCGTACCGTAACGTACTACTCAGTGGAAACGGGCCGTTAGAGAATGGGAACTACACACAAAAAGAGAGATTCACTTTTGTACATATGTCTAAAAATCTAATAATCTATATTGTTGCAAATATTTGAGAACTATAGCAAAACTGTATTGGCACTCTTTGTGTTTCATCTTGACTTGATTTGTTTACTTGCTACGTCACTTCACTACATCTTATTCGCTCTGATTCATTGCTGAATAACCAGTCAGAGCGCTCTCTTCAGCCGACACTGATTCAAAATTACGAAATGGTCCAATTTGATCTAACGTTAACCTGAGGAGAGATGATCAACTAGCCGGACCGACGGCCAATGTTTCGCTTTTGTTTCCCGGCCCTATGAAGCGTGTTCTATCTGTTGGTTTTAAAACTGTGAGGAATGTATTTTAATCAGTTCATTCTTTAGAAGCAACTAAAACTGAATTTAAATCAACCTAATATAATTTATAATTCCAGTGTACTTTTACTTCCCATGAAAGGAAGCAAATTGTCCATCAATAAACATATCTTACAATGTCTTTAGACCTTTCATATACCAGATATCAAAGGTTTTGTCTACAATAGAGGGGATAAACATATGATTTCTTGTTATGGGGCCTAGACTGATAGTTCTTTAAGTGCAAAATTTCTTCTAAATTGTACCCATTTTTTGTGTTTGACAACTGGATTTAAAGAATATTTAGATAAAGGTTCAGGTGTCAGAATATTTGAGCAAAGCAGAGCATGAAGGTTAAACGACTTGATAACCAATATTCTAAGGATAACCACGTTGTTTCACTATTTTAACAAAAAATATTAACAGACACTAAAAATATTGAGGCATTGTGTAGCTAATAAAAAAAGCCTATAACATAACTGCCTCCTTTCATTTTCATTGACATACGATACATAGCCTGTCTCTTGCTGAATATCAGTTTTAGTAATTAATAATGGTCATTATAAAAGTATAACGTACAATAAGTTTATACAATATAAGAAATAAAGGTAAGCAATCAGTCAAATGTGCAGAATGTGTGCGTGGTTACATTGATTAATATATTAAGTTATCTTTGCACTCAGGCAAAACACGTTACCTGAGAACAAGTAATAGATTCAAAAGACCATTAGATTAGAGACGGGATGAATTAAATCTCCCGTTTAACAACCATAGTGTGATGAAATCCAGCGGAAGATCCTTGATGCACTGTCCCATCTGCCCTGCTCTCATCCGGGAGGTGTGCTGAAAGTACCCGCTGACTGCCTGGAGCTCAGACGTGCGCATACGCTGCAGCGCATGCCAGAGTGTGTGTAGTCATGTGATGTGCGTTTTTAGCTGTGTAGTGTGGACTGAAAGCTGTTCAGAAATGCTAGATGAAACGCCAGTGTGGACATGGATCATTTAAAACTAAAAAATTTTAGTGTAAACAGGGCCTTAATTGAACACAGTCTCTTTCTAAAAAAAGCCATTCGTCAGCTCTGAGGAGAGGCTTTGTCACTGCAAATCAGAGGGATGTTCTTTACATTTTCCCAGAGAAGGATTGATTGCTGTATTCTGACTCTCCATGTTGATTGCAGGAGCTCGTATGGTACGCGAGCTGTTCGTCATGGCCAGGGAACATGCGCCCTCCATCATCTTCATGGACGAGATCGACTCCATCGGCTCGTCTCGTCTGGAGGGAGGATCAGGAGGAGACAGTGAGGTGCAGAGGACCATGCTGGAGCTCCTCAACCAGCTGGACGGCTTCGAGGCCACCAAGAACATCAAAGTGAGGGGAAAACATCTGCACCCTGTGCTGATCCAAACATCTCGTCTTTGCAGAGAGAAAATGATAAGGGGATAGTTCACCCCTAAAATACTGTCATTTACTCATCATTCACTTTCTCCAAACCTATTCGAGGTTCTTTCTTCTCTTCAACACAAAGGAAGATTTACTCAAGAATATACTTTTTTTTTTGACATCCATATTATTGTATTGACATCCCATAGTATTGACATCCATAGTATTTTTTGTTCGTTCTATGGATGTCAATGGCTGCTTTTTCTAACATACTTCAAAATATCTTGTTTTGTGTTCAAGAGAAGACAGAAATTTGTGAAAGATTAGAACCAAATGATGTGGAAATAAAATTTTTTTGATGAAATATCACTTTAAAGCGACAGTTGTTCTTTTATTAACGGGATAGTTCACCCAAAAACATAAATGTTGACACTATTATGTCCCCTTATGGCCCGTTTCCACTGAGTGGTACGGTACGCTTTTATGGCCGTTTCCACTATCTAAAAGCGTACCGAACCGTACCGTACCACTTTTTGGTCACCCTTTGCAAAGGGTACCAATTGTACCAAAGGGTGACCAAAAGGCGGAGCTAGACGCGCAGCTGAACGCTATTGGTTTAAATAGATGTGTCATTCGCTCGTGCAACAAGCCAGAATGAAAACAAAGGACCAGCCATGTTTAAATACACAGCCGAGATATTACACCAAAAAATATATACGTATAATAATGGCCCCAGGGTCGACCTGAGCTTAAACAAACATTGTCGTCGTCTTGATGAACAGCCACAAAGCCAAGAAGAAGAGCAGATTCTCCCCTGTGCCTCTTAAGTTTTTTACGAGCCCATCGAGCGGTTTCACTTTCTCACGTGCACGTCTATATTTAAAAAAAACAAACTTCTTGAGCTGATGATAATAACGTGCGCTTGATTATTGACATGCTTTCGAAACCCGATCCTTTCGGAAGCTGACAAACGCGAGGCTGATGCGGGGAAAAACAAAGGAGAAGCCGGAAAAAAAAGGAGCAAATTTATTTTTTAGCAAACACAAATAAACTTCTACGTTTAACTATCATCATCACAATCAGGACTATTATGAATTCGGAATGACAGTCCAAAGACATGCGGTACAGGTGAATTGGGTAAGCTAAATTGTCCGTAGTGTATGTGCGTGAATGAGAATGTATGGATGTTTCCCAGAGATGGGTTGCAGCTAGAAGGACATCCGCTGTGTAAAACAAATGCTGGATAAGTTGGTGGTTCATTCCGCTGTGGCGACCACGGATTAATAAAGGGACTAAGCTGAAAAGAAAATGAATGAATGAATAATAAGAATATCTTTTGATTATGATCATGTTTTGTTTTGATCATTTAAATTTCAAATAAATATTGTAAAGTTAAAAATTGAAAAATGGCAATAAAATATTTTCAGTAATTACGTTAGTTTTCTAATTATTACATTTCATTTTGACATACTACTAACATCACACTTGATCAAATGAAACTGAGACTTGCATTAATGTCATTTCTGTGGTTGCTTTCAGCTGTATTTTAAATTTTATTTAATGAATATCTTCTCATCTCCCTCAGGTTATCATGGCAACAAACCGTATTGACATTCTCGACTCTGCGCTTCTTCGACCAGGCCGCATTGACAGGAAGATCGAATTCCCTCCTCCCAATGAAGAGGTGAAACTGAATCGTTAAATATTTTGAACGTTCATCCTTATCTTGATACTGAGAAACTAAAACTAAAACAATCTCCGTTTGTTACATGACTGAAAGTGTGATCTCCTAATGTTCTGCTGTCCTCTACAGGCCCGCTTGGACATTTTGAAGATCCACTCGCGGAAGATGAACCTGACACGTGGAATTAACCTGCGCAAGATTGCAGAGCTGATGCCCGGAGCGTCTGGTGCTGAAGTCAAGGTGAGGTCACGGTTTAACCTGCGCCGCTGCTTTCATTTACACTCATTTACAGGCTTTGCATCAGTAGTGGTGCTGCATCAGTGTGAGTGTTTTATCTGTGTGTGTCTGACAGGGCGTCTGCACAGAGGCAGGGATGTATGCCCTGAGAGAAAGGAGGGTCCACGTTACCCAGGAGGACTTTGAAATGGCAGTAGCAAAGGTACGGATGATATTTCATGTTTTACTTGAACTATTAATGTTAAAATTCTATTATCACCTTCCAATACTAATATTAGAGTGGGAAATGGACGTCTCTAATCTGTATGTATGTTCACAGGTGATGCAGAAAGACAGTGAGAAAAACATGTCCATCAAGAAACTCTGGAAGTAACCGTTACACTCTGTAATCTGCATTTTGTTTTCCGTGTTTAAGTTACTTTATTGTAATCACCCAGATGTATTCAAAAATAAATAGTTTGATCTGTTTTCTTTCCCTCCGGAATAAAAAAGGTTCATAATAACGCACTTGCACATTTGATTGTCCCATTGACCCCTACTGGGATTGTGTAGCTCACATTTTAGCCCTTTATAGTGCACGCATTGGGAAAAGTTTACTAGGGGTTATTACAAGGCTTTTGAACTTTCATGGCCTAAATTTGACATAAAGTCACCATATATGGATCTTCAGCCAATAAAGGGTTTAAGACAGAAAGGTGAACGATAAGATCACTGAAGTGTAGAATTACTGAACTAAAAACAACCTTGACCTAATTTAGATCTTCATATAAAATTTAGAAATTTACTTTAGTGGTTCTAAACTTTTATGAATTTCCTCTGTTGGACACAAACATAGTGCTAAGAATGTCGTAAAACTGAAATTGACCCATTCAGGGGCTGTTTTCTAACAGTATAATTTGTACTTACCTTCCCATAAAGCAGGCTGATTACAGGACAGTGCCATAAACATTCACGAAAAACTGAGCTTATTGGGTTTTTTGTTTGTTTGTTTTTTTACAATAGTTTTGCCACAAATTTCAGAACCCTGATGTCAATTTTCAAAACTCTAAACACAAAATTCACAACTGTTGACAAAACTGCACATTTTCACTTTGTTCATTAAACAAAAATCCCATTTTCGATATAACAATTGAACATCAAATTCATCTCATTTCAAAATGCAATTTTTTAAAAAATACTAAAACTAAATTTATTTAAATGTCACCATGTAACTCAACTGATACAAGCACTCAAAATAATGAATAATTGTTGCATTACTGTTGATCATAAAACTGATGTACAATTTTACATGTTTAGATGATGAAAGTTTCAGGATGGATCAAATGATATCAGTTACAGAAGACCCAGCTGGACTATATTATAGATTTCATCCTCGTTTTTATTTATTTATTTTGAATGATATAGTTTCTATGTTCGATGTACCACTTTTACAGACGACGTTTCATATTTGACATTACTGTACACAAGGAGGCCCAATCACAGCAGACCAGTGTCAGGCCTGGATTCACATTGACAGAAGGTTCTTTCCAAGATGTTAGACTAATGAAAACACCACAGTGATGTGGAGGAGAACCTGTGGTTAAATCCACAAGACCAGACTGATGGAAAAACAGATCCCAAAATAGAAATTTGATAAATGTAAATACATGTAAATTACATATGTGACATGGTTCATATTCCAATTTCACATATTTAAAATAGGCGCCACGGTGGCGTAGTGAGTAGCACGTTCGCCTCACAGCAAGAAGGTCGCTGGTTCGATCCCCGGCTGGGCCAGTTGGCATTTCTGTGTGGAGTTTGCATGTTCTCCCCGTGGTTGCGTGGGTTTCCTCCGGGTGCTCCGGTTTCCCCCACAGTCCAAAGACATGCGGTACAGGTGAATTGGGTAAGCTAAATTGTCCATAGTGTATGTGTGTGAATGAGAATGTATGGATGTGTTTCCCAGAGATGGGTTGCGGCTGGAAGGGCATCCGCTGCGTAAAACAAATGCTGGATAAGTTGGTGGTTCATTCCGCTGTGGCGACCCCAGATTAATAAAGGGACTAAGCTGAAGAGAAAATCAATGAATATGTTATATATGTCAAGATAACTGCAGAATTTGCCATTTTTTTCAACCATTATAATTACAAATATGTGCATATATGTTAAAATACATTACCTATTATATATACATGTGTATATATATATATATATACATATATATATATATACACTATTTTTTTTAGTAAACCTCTGCAATGATTGGATGTATACAACTTTAGTTGAGTGATTCTACTGTCTAGTTTCCACTACACTTATCTATAAACCAAATGAAACCGGGATCATATATTTTAAACAACAATATTTAATGATGGTTTATTGAAACGATGTGCTTCTTGTGTCCTGGTGATCTGAAGTTATGTTCCTGTAGTATTTGCATGATAAAAAGACTATGTAAAGCTTTTGTAAAGAAATGAACACAGCAATGTTTTAAACACGGGAGAGCCTGAGGTAGAAGAAGTGACTGTCTAGAGTTTTGAAAATTGACCTCAGGGTCCTGAAATTAGTGCTCAAACTTATGAAAAGGACTATTGATTGAATAATGTAAAAAAAAAAAAAGAAAAAGATTTGTTATAAATGAGTGTTCTTCCTACATGAAGGTAATTTATGACTGATATTACAGATTTATAATTATACACATTTCCATTGGAACACTGTAGAAGCTTCTGGCAGGAAATAAAAACTCAAAGGTAACTCTTGATGTTAAAATCCTCAGATGTTTTGTTAGGATCTCCAAATTTGTAGATTACTTAGTATCGAAATAAAAATAGTAAGGACACCTAACCATCTCCAATGACTAAAATGGACAATCTGCACTTTATTAATCTGAGATAAAATGGTGAGATAACTGGGGATTGTGATCAAATAAAGTCTGAACTATGAGAAAGCCAATAAACCTCATCATCGTCTGCTTATCCAGGGCCTAAATAGAAGAGGTAAATGGAAGATTTACTCAATTTTAAGAAAGATTGTGTGTGTGTGTGTAGCAGTGATTTGTTCAGAATTGTGATTGTCTCTCACAGCTCCGAAAACTTTATTGTGTCAAATTGCATTTTAAATTCAGTAACAGAATTGACTTTAATACAATACTTTTTATTAATTCAAACTAGCCATTTGAAGTACAAGCATTCAGATTCGGGAATTGAACCGTCAGTGTTGCGTTGTGAATGGTTCAAACCCTTGTGTTTACAAAGCCGCCCCGGATGGTGATGATGAGCTGCACTGCTGACAGAAAGAGCTCAAAGTCCACAGCAGGGGTTACAGGCACGTACAGTCAGAAACACTCAGGCTCACTTCTGTTTTGGGCTGATGACAGACTACAACTGTGAGTATGACATTACTGAAACACCATTATACAAAGATATACGACATAACGTTTCTTTGTACAACGTAAGGTTTGAGTATTTTACAGGTTTCTGAAAAATATAAGTGACATTAGGTGTAGGAATAATGCATATGTTAAGCAGGTTTTGGTGTAAATTGATAGAATTCTCTAGTATGAGGGACAATAATATTTGTCTACAGAGGTAAAACGATCTTTTTTTTCCCCCGTTTCGTTTTGTTTTCACACAGCATAAACTTAAGGTCACAAGAGACTAATTCATGTGTTCAGGTTTTAACTATGAATATTAGCTTGGAAAGGCTGTGTAATAATGCATTTTAATAGTAATAAAGTAATTTTTTGTTTTGATAGTTGGCATTTGATGACAGTAGATTAAATAAAATAATTAACATATTTCAAATGTGAAATGTTCTAATATTTAGAAACATTTCATGTGTGATATGAGTTTTTACTTGTAGTTGTCATCTGAATGTGTAAATCTTGGCTCATACTACACTTATTTTGACTTGGCAGTCAATATCTACACACTATTTTAAATGATATTATAGTATTAATTTTTATCATCTGAAGATATTCATCCAACTTTTTGGTTTCATTTTACAGTCTCATGATGATTAAACCACTGACTGAACTTAACCACAAATATTTTAGTTTGACTGTTTAATAGATCCAGATTAGTGTCGGTATCAAATATAACGAATCAGCATGACATTAATTTATCAGCAGAAAACTAAATTAGTTCACATTTTCTTCCTCTCTGAATCAGTTCAATTATATGTTCTTGCATAATATCACAAACTTTTAAAAATGGTGTTGATAAGTTCAGAAATTGAAAAATTAATGCATTTTATAAACCTTTGATAACTCTTCTTGATCACTTACAGATCTAAAGAAAATTCATATCAAATTTCCCTCCACAGACGTTCCAGGTACCTTCAATGGCTGATTATATTTTATACTATTTCCAGTAAGTATGACTTGGCTTCACAACAAAACATCATTCTCACATCTTTTGTATATTTACGCTCACACAAATCAGCAGGGGTTTGAAGAAACAAATTACAAATACACACGCAATTATAATAGAGTAGTTATTCCCAGGAATTGTAATTTACTAAGTTTTAAAGATGTGTACTTTTACTTTCCCTTAAGTACATTTTTAGTGCAGTATCGGTACTTTTACTCCACTACTTTCCTTCAATCTGCAGTCACTACTTTATTTTTTTTCCTCGTCTATGGTGATTAGAAGAATTAGATTCCTTGTCGAATCAAATCACACATAGAAAGTAATTTGCATCAAAATGAACTACCTCGCGGCATGGGCGATTTATAATTGCAGCAGACTGTTTGGAAGCATTAAAAGTGTCCTAGAAGATGTCCAAAGTCTTTACACGCATTGACTGAGAGACTGTTTAAGTGCATATCACTGATGAGAAGATGACGGATGTTTACTGTTTAGTGACTGAAATGTTCTTAAACACCCAGCAGGCACAAGACATCAACTTGATGTCAGATCGACGTTGTACCCCAACGTCATGGGGACGTCGTTGTATTTTGTTTGAAAATAAAAATCTGGCCGACCTCAATGCCCAATATCCAAGCTAAAATCAACCAAATATCAACGTCTAATGATGTTACAGCTTAAAATTGTGTGGATGTTACCACTAAGACGTCTATCAGATGCATTTTAGTTGCAATACCTGACGAGTAAATGTCAGTTTTTGACGTCAATATGATGTTGGTTTAAGACGTTGGCTCGACGTTCTTACTCAAGCTAAAATTAACCAAATATCAACTTCATTTGCAGTGTTACTGAACATGAAAATAACGTCGTTAGACGCTGGCTAGACATTGAATTTTGGTCGCCTGACATCACAACCTAAATCTAACCTAATATTAACATCTTATGACATTGTGTGCCTGCTGGGCAATAACTCAATGCACTACAGTGGTTCTCAGACTTTTTTTCACCAAGTACCACCTCAGAAAAAAATTGTCTTTCAAGTACCACCTTAATGACTGGTATTAAAATACAGAAGCATAGTAGGCGTAATTAAGCAACTACAGCCCTGCACAGTTCAAGACCGTGGCTGATTAATTCTTCTTGTTATGAATATTTTTTATTATTATTCAGTCATTCATTTTCTTTTCAGCTTAGTCCCTTTATTAATCAGGGGTCGCCACAGCGGAATGAACCACCAACTTATCCAGCATATGTTTAACGCAGCGGATGCGCTTCCAGCTGTAACTCATCTCTGGGAAACATCCATACACACTCATTCACACTCATACACTACAGACAATTTAGCTTACCCAATTCACCTGTACCACATGTCTTTGGGTTTGTGGGGGAAACCAGAGCACCTGGAGGAGAACCCACATGATCACGGGGAGAACATGCAAACTCCTTCTTGCTGTGAGGCGAACGTGCTACCCACTACGCCACCGTGGTGCCATTATTATTATCATTATTATTATTATTATTATTATTATTATTATTATTATTATTATTATTAATCAGACACTTTAAACATTCTAAATAGTTTGAACAGAAAAATTAGATCTGCTCACTGCGTATTAGAGTAGGCTTTGTGTGTCAGAAAAGCAAGTGGTTAAACTACACCTGTCAACATTGGGATATAAAAATACGGGATACATCTCCAACAACCATTACAAATACAGGGAGGAAAATAGCTTCAATCGATAGAATACATAACAAACGTTAGAAAATTGAAAATAAAAGGTTTAGCCTTTTAAACCTAAAAAGGTTTAGCCTATTAAAATCAATTTACTGATCACATCTGTGTTATCGTACGCATCAAAGTGTTTAAAGTGTTCATTTTTTAACTTCAATTATTCAGCGATTCCTCCGCGTACCACAGTTTGAGAACCACTGCACAACAGAATGTTACGTTTCCACACATTCACAAATGACATGTTAATGCATCAGCTTTTTACAGTGTAATACTCACTATTCAGTACTCTTGTGTACTTTTGAAAGGGCTACTTTTTACTCATACTTTGAGTAATATTTACAGCGGATAATTTTACTCACACTACATTTTTAGGCAAGTAATGGTACTTTTACTTGAGTATGGTTTTTCAGTTCTCTTTACACCACTGTGCATTAGTGATCCATAACAAACATCCATTGAACAGTGGAAAAGGGTCTGTAAAATGTTCTTTACACTAAACCTTCATCAAAAGTTTATTAGAGAAACAAAAAAACCCACTTGTGGTATCACTGTGAAAAATAAAATGGAATGTTTGTTTGTAAAAGACCAGACTAAAATCCGTTCTGATGTCTTAATGTCTGTTTAAAATCTGTTTTTATGTGCAGGACGTTGCTGACGCCGCTGCTGATTCTGTTTGTGAGTCTGTGCCTGCTGAGATTCTGCTGCAAACACTGCAGGAAACATACAGACACTGATTCAGAACTCGACCTGACAAACAGCGACCACATCTATGTGATTCCCAATCCAATTCACATTAGAGAAGAGACGGGAGAGAGAGACGAACGAGACGAGATAGTGACTTATGGGGATCCGGAGTTCACACCACCGCCGTATGAGCTCGTGTGTCCACCACCACCATCATATGCAGAGGTACAGCTATATGTCAGTTTCATCACCTTAAAATTATAAGGTTCTATCTGACAGTTAAATCAAAATTGAGTTATTGACGTATTCTTATTAATTGACAACTTATTTACATTATGGGATGTTTTTTATATATAAGTTGTTTACATTTTAAGACTTTTTATTTAAGAAACAAATGTTACACACGTACTGTTAGCTATGGAATGCAAAAACTTTGTTCATTCTGAACGCAGATAGAACCTTAGAATTCCAAGGTGACGGTTTGTCTACATTAGTCAAGCCTACTCACATGTGTGAAGCACACTCAGAAATTAATCATGTTTTTCTAAAGATATGGAGTGATTAAGACATGCAGATATGCAGTTTGCACCAGACACATTCTGAACCACTCCATATCTCTTGAAAAGCATTGTGCATTTCTGAGTGTGCTTCACACAGGTGAGTGGGCTTGACTAAGCTTCTCTCTATATGCATTGGACAGTTTACTTAAACTACAACTTACAAGCACTCAGTAAGGAAAACAATGGTCAAATGTCCACACTGAGAGAGAGAGACAGACAGAAATTGAGTTTACTTTCATTTTCTCAATCGCAGTGAAATAGGGGCCTCTGTTGTAACTTCAGTGTCAGAGAAAGACTGTCTAGCAAACACACACGCAGTGAATTGTGCAGAGTTTCTGCATTTTAATTACTCACACTTACCTCCCTCGCCATAGTAAGCTACCGCAATATAGTGCATTTGAGATAAATGACGTCATTACGTAATAACTGGTTGTGATCTATTACTAAACTGGTACCGAATTGTCCGCGTCTGCATTGTGGTGCACCGAAGAAACAAATAATTTTGCCACCCCTAACACCGTCATCAGAAAATAGGTTTAAACTAGTTCAAGATTCACAGGTGCACTTAGCGTTATTTGAAAAACACCTCTAAACACAGTGTGAGACAGAGTTCGAAAACAACTGTATGGTGGCAGAGAGAGCTCAAAGTTGCAGCACACAGAAAAACATCTTCATCAGTCTGACAACATACATGCACGTAAATTCTCCCAACTTGTATTGGGGACCGCAAAAAATACTCAAACACGACCGACAGCTTCCTGGTTAGAATCAGCAGTGTTGACGGAGGTCTGAGAGGCAAGTTTTTATTTTTGTAGTTTATTTTGTTGTTGCTAAGTTTTGTTTGCATGATTTTAGCCCATATATTTTGACAAATAGCATAATTAATGTCAAAATTCTGCTGATTCTAAACAGAAAGCAGTCGTGTTCATAGCTTTTTGGGGTCCACTGACACTGTTCCAGTCTGCACTATATGCAGCCTGTTTTTATATTTTCACGTGTTGTGAGAATTTGCGCGTGTTGTCAAATTGTCGATGTTTTCTGAGCACACTGTAAAACATCTAAAATGTTGTTTTGGTCATTCTCAAACACCTTTTAACCATTTCAGTATTAGTGTTTATATATTATTAATAACCTCCTGATTCAAGAGTGTCTGTGCTCCACGTCTCACGCCTTCAAACGCCACCACGCGGTCATTGCATGTCGACATTTGTCGTCTGAGGCGCAAGTCATTTCAAGAGTTCACACTTTGCTGATGATTGATTATAAAGCTTGTTTGGCATGCTGTCCCGGGATGAGCCTGAGCTCATAAGATCCTCGAGCCCGGGGCTCCCTCCTGTTTGCAAGGCTGAAGGGGAGTTTGAGCTCAGGTAGATCTCGAGAACTCCCCTGCTGTAGTAGCTAATGAACAGATAGTGATTGCTCTTAAGAGATATCTACTTACTAGGAGCATGTCTTTGGTGCTGATTTGGATTAGTCAGTTAACTTAAGTTGCATGTTTTTGGACGGTGGGAGGAAACCGGAGAACTCGGGGGAAACCCACGTGAGCACGGTGAGAACGAAGAAACTCTGCACAGAAACGTCAGGTGGCTTGGAAAGGACTAGAACCAGTGACGTTCTTGCTGTGAGGCAACAGTGCTAACCACTGGGCCGCCGTGCCACCCATCTAGGAAATGAGGAGGAGTAGGGGTGGAAGGGGGGATTCGTCAAAGCGAAGATGGCTGTGATATGGAACCTAGGGTATTTATAGTGGCTCAGGAATCGTCTGATTGGTCAATCATAAATTCGGGACTGAAGCAATCATAAGCACGTGATCCTCTCGAAATTAAATAAACTTCACTTATTAAATAAGGAAAAGATTCACGCAGCTTCTCCTACCACAGCAAATTCCATTTTTACTCTTGATATTTGGCACCAGTTAATCAGGAATTGATGATTTTGTTCGCTTTGACTCGTTGGATGGAAACGATGCTTTATTTGCACGTCTTTGCGCATAAATTTAATTTGCATCTTTGGATGGAAACATAGCTGGTAATAACAGGTATTTATAGCAGATTTTTTTCTATCTTTACTTTATATTACCACTTAAGATATATATATATATATATATATATATATATATATATATTACACTCTAGCCTTTTATACTATTTATATTAAAGTATTAACTTAATACTTTCCCTTTAAAGCACAGATAACTGATTTTTTGTAACAACATTATAGAAACTGCCTCACTAGAAACATGTGAATCGAACATCAGCAAAGTCGGGGAAACAATTGAAAATACTATGACGATAGTCCCAGGAACTATATTTTGACTTTACATCGTGGTACTCTAATTAACCCTTTCATCATCTTTTTGTCTTCCAGGCCAGCTTTAAATTAGACATTTCTGATGTTCAAGTGACTGCCAACTCAGAGATGGAGAGTTCCTACGTGTCTCCTCCACCGTACAGCCCACCTTTAGACATCACGCAAGAATAGACTGCATGCGCTTCTTGTAGGTGTGTCAAAATAACTTAATAACTAACAGAACAAATGCGTTTATCTTTACATGTCTGTAATTGTGTTTCAAAGTTCATACCAAAAGTTCATAGCAAAGTCTGTCATACAGTTATGCAAGAGTCCCGCGGTTTATACGTCAGACATCATTCTTATCGTCAAAACTCCAACTTTTACTGCTTTCTGAAGCACGTCTGAAGTTGATGCACATTTTGATGACATCAATAACTAACTTCAATTAAATCAAACATTTCTTCAGTGTCAATGTCTGTACAAATAAGGTATTATATATTTTATATGACTACATATGAATACCTCATTTCCCAGAGATGGGTTGTGGCTGGAAGGGCATCCGCTGCGTAAAACAAATGCTGGATAAGTTGGCGGTTCATTCCGCTGTGGCGACCCCGGATTAATAAAGGGACTAAGCCGAAAAGAAAATGAATGAATGAATGAATACCTCACATCAGATACACTGATTAGTATAGACTGAACTAAACATCCTGTGCGTTCCCTTAAAGGGGACCTATTAAGCCCCTTTTTACAAGATGTAAAATAAGTCTCTGATGTCCCTAAAGTGTGTAGGGAAATTTTAAGCTCAAAATATTCCATAGATAATGTTTTATAACTTATTAACAGCCCCTTTTAGACTTTGATGCAAATTGTGCCATTTTGGTGACTGTGGCTTTAAATTCAAATGACATTGTGTATAGGCTTATTTTGGACCATTTTCATACTGTATACATGTCACAATCACCAGCGATCGGAACACCATAGATCGCTGGAAAACACTCACATTCATAAGAACTACAAATCCTGCCTCTTAATGGACTACAGATCCAGTCATGCAACACACACACACACACACTCACCTGCTCCAAGTCACCATTGATAAGACTCTCACAGCTGAAGCTGCTTCTGGACTGATTACTGCACTACATAAGCAGCACAAACACACTCAATGGGGCTGAGTCTTGTCTACTGTTTAGTGACACTACAACGCGTTTTCCTTTGTCTTGCTTTTCTGTGTTTTTTTTGGGGGGGGGATCAGTAATCATTCCAGAAGCAGCTTTAGCTGTGAGAGTCTAATCAATAGTGACTTGGAGCAGGTGTGTGTGTGTGTGTGTGTTGCATGACTGGATCTGTAGTCCATTAAGAGGCAGGATTTGTAGTTCTTGTGAATATGAATGTTTTCCAGTGATCTATGGTGACCAGATCGCTGGTGATCTTGACAATACAGCTTCATATACAATTTGAATGATATATTTTTAGTGAATAACCAAATATCAACTCAAATAAGTCTTACAGACTTGTAATATATAATAGTCATCATTGACATTCATCATGCCATCCCATAACTGTTTCCCTAACAAATTGAGATAAATAAACATTCTATAAAATAGTTCTAAAATAATTTATATATTTATAAAATAGTTTTATCCTGTCAAGCCATTTATACAGAAATTTAAAAGTAGCATTGATATATCTTATAAATATATAAACCATTGATCTCTTCATGTGATCTGTCATCATGCAGCAAACTATGAGCCCCTAGGTGTCCGACCTGACAGCCTCGTTTTCAGCTCTGCCCCCCACTTGCGCTCCACTAATCTTGTTGATTGCCGGCTGCAGCCGTGCTTCACGTCGAACGCACCTAATGTGTTTCTGCAGACGGTTTGATTATAAAGAATAGAATTAGTGCATTTTTTCCATTAGAAGCTGATTATAATCACAGACTGTTGCCACACAACTTTGTTTAAACCCCTTATAAAAGTGATTTTTGCACAATAGGTCCCCTTTAACATTAAATGGCCTTTTTTTAAAATGTTAATCGTGCATAAAATACTCATACTGTCACATTAATATGCTGCTTTTTCTCTTCAATGTCAGAAACTAAATGTACTTGCAGATGAAGCTAGTCTTTTATTGTTAAACTCTTCACATTCCGCTGTATGAATGTTAAAAACTGCATTATGAACTACCTCATGATGTGAGATGAGACATATATAGATTTATTTGTAATACTCTGAGGTGTTTTGAAGTATCTTTGATGAGACAGCCACCTATTGTCTAATGTAAATGTTTCAGTTAATGTAACTTTTTCAAATAAATAATTATTTTTCTGGATTGTGAATGTCTATGCACTTTCAAATAATACACACAATTTTAAAAGAGACTGCATGGTTTATAGCTAGGCTAAATTACTGGATAAGCTTACAGTTTTTTTGTTTTGATTGCTTAGTTACGCAATACGCTTATTTCACTTGGCCGCCATTTTAAAACACGAAATCAAGGCTTCGGTGGGAAGAAACCCGGAAGTATTGCATGAGCACTGTAAATATTGCAACAACATGCTGTGGACTACAACCTTCCAGCTGTTGTTGCGATTTCAAAATGCAGATGTGGTGTAAACATCACTTTAGTATCATTCAGTTAAGTTTAATTAAAACAATTAAAGGCATATTAGGCATCAAACAACATCACAATCTCTTTAAGAGTATTACGCTTATGTGTCCCCCTAGGCTTCAGTTCATGGCAGCAGGTAAACACCGTGGGGAAGCTTCCCTTCTTCAGCCTATGTAACCTGGTGAGCGATAAAACAATGCAGTCCTCGGTAGCACACCCTCGTGTTGTCTGTAATAGTGTTGTCCCAGTACTGTCATTTAAAACGTTCATTTCCTGCTAACATTCAAGCACCACTTAGCGTGTTCCTAAACACCGCTGATTTGCCACAGTATTCACCAGTGCTCAACAAAAATAACTCTGATTGGCTATGAAGGTTACCTCTCTTCACCAAGCACGGACACAGATACACAGACACTGGAACGTTTTAAAGCGCCGAAGATCAGCGGATCATTCCTCTGTGTTTGCTCTGTAATCAGTGGTGAAGTGCGGTGCACTGATGACCTTCTTGGCCAATCACAGTCATTTCTGTTGACCACGAGTGAATACAATGCCAAATCAGCGGTGTTTACAAATGCGCTAAGCAGTGCTTAAATGTTAGCAGGATGTTTTTTATAAATTTCAGTACTGAAATTCAGCATTGTGACAGGTCTAATATAGTTCATTATCTTGAGTTTAATAAATGGCATCTAAAACGTGTGCTTGGGGAAGATAACATTAGCTAACTAGTGCCATTTCCCTTAACTTAGCTGAAAATGACGTCTGATATCCCTTTTTATTTTCATTATCCATTAAGAACGGACCTTCGGGTCACTCGGAAGGCGGTGAAATGACAAATTTGTGTCACTTTCTCTTCGCTGATAAGATATATACCCAGGTACACAACATGTGTGACTCAGGCGATACTTCCGGGTTTTTCCCTCTGCAGCCTCGATTTCACTTTTAAAATGGTGACCGCATGAACTCAGTGTATTACTGATTCAGTTGCCCTTTTTTTCCATAGCAATAATTCAGTTCCAGTTTCTTCAGCCTACAAAACTCTATACTAAAATGGCTTCAAGGGCACCTATGATGAAAATCAACTTTTGTAAGCTGTTTGGACAGAACTGTGTGTAGGTAAAGTGTGTCCACAGTCATATTGGAGTGATAGAAACACTATAAGTCTCTTTTTAAAAATTTACTAACGTTAAAAAAGGATTCAAATTCCAGTGATTTTGAGGCCCACAGCAACATGATGTAGGACTGCGGTTTTCCACCGAATTGTTTGACGTGCCATGTCTTCGTAATAACATGTATACACATGTCCACAGAACTTTTTTTGCAAAGAAACTAGGATTAAAACATATGTTACAACTCTCTGTGATCAGCTGCTCCTTAATAAATAGTTTTATAAGTTCAAAATGTTTTTAAAACAGAGCATGTTTGTAAAAAAGAGAGAAAAATTGTTATGTAATTCTTAACCGCTATAATCACCATGGCCACATGGTGTCAGTAAACTCGCATATATATATATATATATATATATGTGTGTGTGTGTGTGTGTGTGTGTGTGTGTGTCTTTACAGCAAACAGCATTTGTGTAAGACTCATCATTTCAGAAAGGCTTGAATAAACTCCACCACAAATACATCAAACAAACTTACTTGGTATTTTTAACTAATGACCTTATTTCAGATCCATCCGTGTCTGTCTCTATCACTGATGGCTGTTTATCTGACGTAACGCATGAGAAGCAGACACGCACGTCGGAGCGGTGGGCAGGAGGAAGCAGCTCATTTGGATTTAAAGACACAGGCTACAAAAACAGCAATGTCCTCAGGCACCAAAATGGGCAGATTCTGCATTTTATAATAAATAATCTGATGGGTATTTTGAGCTAAAACTTGAGACACATTCTGCAGACACCAAAGGCTTATCTTACATCTAGTAAAAGAGGTAAAATAGCTGCCCTTTAACCATGTTCTCATTCAGAAAACACAAACACATTATATAATTAACTCAAACTATCACACGCAGAACACAATCAACACACTGTTATCCATGTGTTCAAAAACTCACATTATAGAAGGGAATGGGCATTATCCAAAGACACCGAATCTATAGGGTGTTTATAACATGTTAGGTATATATTTACTGTAAATATAGTTGAGTGAACTGTCATTGATCTTCTGGGTATACTTTATCACATGCTGCACGTCCTTAAACTCATAACTATCAGAATTGATTTGTTGCTCTTTACAGTATTAGCTGTTCTTCCAGTATGTGTAAGAACTGTATTTTTGTAAGACCAAGAGCGGCGATTGCCTGGGCCGATCCTTCCCAGAGATGTGTTGCTCCTAAAGGGTGCCGCTGATTAGTGTTTAGTGTTTTACTGAGAGTAAACTGTCTTTCGATGCATACTGAATTCATCCTCAGCTGTTTACAATTGAAGTTTACAGCTGTAATACTTTACAATTGTTTATTATTTCATTTTTGGAGAGAGTATATGCATTAATTGTTTATTATTTTATTTTTGGAGAGAGTATATATATTTTAGCCATGTAGTTTAAAAAATAAATCAATTTTAAATGCTTGTCCTTGTATTTTATTGTTCATTCACCCTAGCAGGAAGAGGTTTTAGTGAATGTTTTGAGTTGATGTTTTGAGTTGAGTTGATCTCGCTGGTGTTTTCTGGGCAGTGGCGTACTGTGTATTTGTTGAAGAGAATGTTTCGACTTGTTGGAAGATTGAGGTTTGTGCAAGTTGGTGCATAGTTTTACCATTGTGTTTATAATTGCGAGAACATAGAAAGTTGTTTAATGAATTGTGTGTTAAGGCCAGGACACGCCAAACAACTAGCGCTGATGAAAACCAACTTTGTCGTCTTGCATTGGCTCACGTCTCATCCTGTTCGGACCAAAACAACACACCAAGTGGACAGCAGCCGACTGAAGCTGATTCAAGAGCAGATTTGAGAGGATTTGTCTTTTCACACTGTTTGTGGGGGGAATTAATCTGTTTTTTGTTATTGTTCAATGACAGGGTTTCTTAAAAAGTTTCGAAAAGTTAAATATTACTGAAATATTTTTGCACAGGTCAATATTTTTTACATGTCCATGTAACGCTGCATCTAATGCTCATTTAAATTATTTTTTTGTTGTTGCTTGGTTTTCGTGTTGTTGTAGTTCTTTATTTCACTAGTCTAACTGTAATTTGCGTTGTTACAACTACAAATGTGACAACATGCAATAGCCAATCAGCTTTCTGTCTGAACTCGGTGCGAGCGGCGAATGTGACGTCATCGATGTGTTTGCAGAGGTTCGGTTTGGGTGCGCGCGACATGATTTTGACTGGCGGAGTTCATGAAATTTTTTGAGATTCGGGGCACCGTGTTTGATTTAAGTTGAATATGAGGAAACATTTTATTTTATTGGTCCACTTGAGTATTAGTAGACTGTCTGTTTAATATCTGTTGGTACAGACATTCAACAAACATTTAACTGACTTTAAGAAGTACATGTCAACTTACACTAACACAAACCCCAACCTAACAGTCTACTTATAATTTACTGAGAAACGTACTGACTGTACAGACATCTTTATGATCCGTCCATGCGTGATCATAGGAGAACCAGATGACCAACAATTCTTGGCTAGAAATTGCAACAGCCTTAGGAAAGGAGGAAAGTTTTTGTTTAAGTTTGGAAAAACCAGAGGGATAAGTTTGTTAAGGCAAAAAAAGAGGTCATGGAAAAAGTGGAGACCCAGGAGGTTTTAATTTTACAGAATATGTTTTTACACCATTTATAGGTTTTACACTGATGTAAATATTATCATTTTTAATTTAAATCAATTTAATAGCGACAAACCAAAATTAAGTAACAGATTATTTCTTTGATAACTGGAAAGGAATATTTGAACCTATCGGTTTACAATATACTGAGGCTTTATTGGTGATAATGGTCAGGAATATTGGACCATTATTTTCTTTTTAGCTTATAGGTAGAGGACAGAAACTAGCCAGACAGAAATGTGTGAATTGTCGAGTGGGCTAAAAAAAAAAAAGTCAGTATTTTTAGTGTGTCATTTTTTTGCTTTTATTCTTGCCATAATAAAAATATTTGTAGAGCAGCCCATGTTCTGTTGTCATTAATATTTTAATAAACATTAATAGGAAAAAACAAGATATGAACAAAAGCAAGTGATGCATCAAAGATAAAAAAAAAAATCTTGAATGGTTCTAAAAAACTTTATAATCAATAAAATAAACTATAAAAATAATACAAAATAATTAGCTTGAAAATTTTGAATGATATTAATGATATGATGTAGTTCCGGAAACGTACTACTCTGTTTATCCATCTGACTTTACGGTAGGTTTCTTTTAATGGTTCAAGAAACCCCTGGGGTACTATTTTTTGAGATTTTAACAGATTTGTGTGTGTTGAGCATCAATTAGGACAACGTTAGCACCTGTTAGCTTTAATTGTGGTGAAAACTGGATAATTTTGAGCTTTTGCCAGCTAATTTCATCTTCCAGGTTTAAAATAATTTTGGGGGCGGATTAAAATCAGTGACGTAGTGCAAAACTGCAAGTGGAGTGATGACGCGCCGTTTCTCATTATTATTCATAGTGGAGTTTTCTTATCCTATGAGAGGACCCTGCTTCTTAATTATTTATGAGCGCAGGCGCTTATGGAAGGCAAAGCAGACCTTCCAAGCTTGGAGAGCCAATGGAGACACTGTTCGTATATGTTTGTTTCCATGATCTACAGGGTTTGTTGCGTGTTTTTCCCCGTGATGCTGTCAGGCCAAATACAGCAAGCTGTTGGTTTGCAGCAAGCATTTTTGTCGGGAGAGCTGTACAAGAATTGGAGAATGGCGGACTTTGTCTTTTATCAGTTGAGTTCGTTACAGTCTATGGTTCATTACCATTCAGACACATCACCTATATCCGTGCTGCTGTGTTCGCACATGTTTAAAATCCTCCAGATTACAGGCAGGGTTAACATAAACAGGGCAAGAGACCCGCTGCACTGCTTTTCACAGTTTCTGACTTCAGATCCAAGGACAGAGAAGGAGAGAAGTCCTCCTCATTTATAGTGTTTATATAAACACGATTATCTTTATAATGATATAACAAATTGTGGTTATGTGTATATGAAATTTCGAATAACAAATGTAGCAGGACATTAAATTATTTAATTTTATTTCTTTGCATTTTCTTTGTCACGGCCCTTTAAACAACAGGGGGCGGTTAATATCTCCACAAATTTTGTGGTTTTGCATTTCCTCTTTATGTGTTTGTGATATTGCGATCTAGATCATAAGTTTAATACTCAATGGTCTTAAAAAGGTCTTGAGAAGTCTTAAATTTGACATTATGATATCTGCAGAAACCCTCAATAAAAGGAAACTAAACTTCCCACATATATGTGCAACGAGTAAACAAAGCAGCATTTGCTACCATTATCACAGTGTTTTGTTCGTAAACTTGGAGGGATTTGCTCGTGCAAAGATGTCTGATGAGCGAACAGTACATATGTTTGCAAATATTTGAGAAATGTAGCACAATTACATCTGAGCTCTTTGTATTCCTTCTTGACTTGAATTCTTGCTATGTTCTTGTGCTCTGATTCATTGGTTGAATAACCGATCAGATTGCTGTATTCAGACGATGCTGATTCTACATGCCACCAAGCCAGACCGATGTTGACCGATGGCCCACTGAAGTTCAACAACCGATTATCGACTTGGTTTGTCCAGGCATTTAGCAAACTGTAATAATACAATATTTACAATACAATAAATGAATGGACATGAATGTCTGATTTGATTTGAGTTGATAGTATTTTATTACTTGAGAAGAAAGACATGGAGTGTCACAATGGAGTGACATGACTTGGTGAAACTAGTACAGCTATGTAGGAAATCACTTCCCTTGGGCAAAGGTCAATTATACAGCACAGCATCATTATAGAAAAATATATGACTGCAGGACGCTGCGATTGATCACAGTGAAGGATTCTAGAATTGCTGGAATGATAAAAGATCAGGCTAATTAAATAATACATATCATCGTTGTTGTTTTTGAACTGAAATATGAAGGTTACGAGAAAGAATACAAACAAACCAGAACATGCACAGGAATATGACAACCGTAGACTCACCAAAACACTCTTCAGTTCTGCATTTGGTACATCAAAACTAAACCATCCCTGCAAAACACTATGTAATAATCATATAGCATCGATACATCCAACATGGCTCTGAATATCTTCAGCGTAACATAGGGTGCTAAAACATATTCTACAGTTTCTATACAAATATACAGCCCTACTTTCACAGGAATAACAAACATACAGCACTGTACAGAACTCCTTTAGAACAATACAGATATACAGATCGGCTCGCTTCTTTACAAAATAATAATAATAATCTAGCTTTGTGTCGTATTGTCAGGTTTTATTTTATTTTTCTGTGCAAAAATTGAAAGAACAGGCAAGTTCACGTAGATTACAGCGGTTACCTGGAGCTCTGGCCACCGTGAGGAGACTTAGAAGACCCAGCTGACAGGAACCCACTGCTGGTCTGTGTTGAGTCTGTCCAGGGCCCGTCTGAGGCTGCGATACGCTCCGTCCAGGTTATCGTTCACTATGCTCAGGTCAAAATAGTGACTGTACGCCCTCTGGATCCTTTCGCTCTCATCCACCGTCCGTTTCAGTTCTGAATCCTGGGAAGAATTCGAATTCACCAATGTTCATCAATCATTGAACAACAACAGTCATTTTTAAAGTCTGCGTGAGCCGGAAGTTGTCGAGACTTTTGGAATATTGAGTAGGGGGCGGGGCTTTCTTATTGTACATCATTTCCTCACAGGAAACTAATGGTAAGAGAGGTTGTGGCTGAAACTGTCAAACTGATGTCAACAGAGAAGGACTGCAGGAAGCAAATGGACAGATTTTGATTGAAGATTACAAAAACAAACATTTTCAGTGGATTAACTTGTTGATCCACTTAACTAATTGATCACCTAGAGAGTAATAATGTGTGCTGGCAAAATAAGCATTGTTGATTTTAATTTCAGGCGGACTTTAAAGCTACACTGTGCAAGTTTCTCTTGTGGCTCCCAAGAGCAATAGCTGTTACCAGTGTGGTAAAACTAACCTAGACAGAACCAGACCCTTGTTTGGAAACCATATCCAGGACCGTGACTGTGGCTAGCCTGTGTAACACTACACTATGTTCAAGAAATATCATCAAACGGCAGCCAGTTGCCTCTGTTAGTGTTTGGACTCTCAGTAGTGAATATTAAACCACACTGAACTGAACTAAACTGAACTCCAACACTGAAAACTGCACTGACACTGTTTCAGTCTACTTTAATCTTCTAAGTGAAGCTGCTTTGACACAATGTACATTGCAAAAGCGCTATCCAAATAAAGATGAATTGAATTTAATTGAATTAAATAAATTAAATTGAATTAAATTGAATTGAACATCATCAAGTTTAATCCCCGTCCAATACAAATCCATGTTTGACCAAGTGTTCCAGCAAAATCCTCTCAGGCTTCTTTAGTGGTCTGCCATGGGATTCGAGTTGGTGTTAATGTGTTTCATCTCACAGTTACCCATTCAGGTACTGACCGGGCACAGCCCTATTTAGCTTCAGTGGGCGACCATGTGAGAGTTGCAGAGAGATAGCTGCCGGCATAGGATGTGCCTTATAGCAGATCGCACTCTTTCACTCATAGGCATTTCTATATATGTCCATGGTATCGTTGAAAGGGGATGAGGAGGGCTGTATCCCAAGCCCATTCTCACAAAAAACATTGTATTACATAAAAGTGTTTTACATAAAACTAGTATTTTACATATTGTCAGAAAAGTGGCTTATTTGTGCAAAATATTATGATTTAATACGTATGAAAACCTACATTTTTTTAAAGATTTTTCAAAGGAAGGCATGCCCCCAATCCCTACCCATAAACCTACCTCTAATTGGAGGATGGGTTAATCATCTTAAATGTACAAATGAGATCATACAAATTAGCCACTAAATAAAAAACGACAAATATTGTTGTAAGACTGCATTGGTGTATGGGTCACTCAACTTAATTGTTTAATCCACCTAAAATTGTAAAAACCAGTTAGTTAACTTAATTCCTTAAATTAAGTTTAAGGAATAAGATTGGCCATTGAGCTAGTTGTGGGCTTTTTCAGACTGGACATTGGGCTTCTTTTGTTGCTAAAACCTGTCAACCCTGTTACTCAACCAAAGCTTCAAGTATGATTTCAGGCAACAGAAGGCAGATCTGGTAGGAGCAGAATTCAGCTAGTTTAAAATTGCTCTACCACTTATATATATTTTAAGGTAAGAACTTACAAAGTTCTCAAAGGAAAAACATTTACCGTCATCTGTTTAGTCACAACACCAGCTTCAATGGCAGATCTGTTCATGTCCTTCAGAACCTCAAAGTTTGGAGCTTCGATGAACACCACATATGGGAGAAACTCAGCTGTTCGCAAAACTTTGAGTGCCTGTAAAAAACAAAGTGTCACATTAAAAGTCGGTTAAAATGGGTTGAGATGTTGCTTAAAAACAACACATATTTACATTTGATAGAATAATAAAGTAAAAATAAATAAATAAATGAGAACGATACAGTGGCTAAGTTGTTCTCAGCAAAAAGATCACTGGTTGAGTCTCGGCTGGGTCAGTTGGATGTAGGTGTTATTTTTGCTTTTAGTTAGGAAGTAAAAGATAGCTTTTAAGCTGAACCCATTGTCTTTGCTCATCAATCTTAACAACAGGAGCCATGTGTATGTCAGGGTTCTGCCACTCCTGTCTAGTTAATTCCTGTTTTTTGTGGCAGAGTCCGGACACTAGCTCTGTCTAGTCATATGTGTTGTCATTGTCTCTGTATGAGCGCCAATTGTGGGCGCGCTCGGAGCTTGGGCATGCGCGGGGCCTGGGCATGTTCGCGATTGCGCATCCTTGTGATTTGTTTGTCTGCGGCGTGCGTTTCATTTCTCAGCGCCTTTAAGTCTAGTCGGGTTCTGTTTCGGGTGGCGCTGGGTTGAAACATGCACGCTGCGTGTGTGAGCGCACGGTAGGATGTTTTCATTTTATCGTGCGCTTGTGTCTCGCGTTCAGTCCTCTGTTGTTGTGTTTAGCACGTGGTGTGTGTGTTTACACACACACCGCGTGCTCGTGTCGTCATGTGGGCACGCAGTTAAGGAGTTCTCTCATTGACTGCGTGTTCTAGTCTTGTGTGATTGCGCGGCTTGTGTTTGTCATGCGCTCTCCTGTCTATTGTCTAGCCCCACCCTCCTTGTTAACCCATTATTAGTTTATTATGTTCACCTGTCTGTTTGTTAATCATGTCTGCTTTAAATTCTCCTCATGTCTGCTGTCCTGTGCCAGTTCGTCGTCGATTATCCTACTGTCAAGTCATGTCCAGCCCTGCTCTTTCCATGACCAGCCCAGTGAAGTTTGTTTTTGATTGTTTGTTTTGTTAATGTTTTCCCCCTCTGGGTTGTTTGTTTTGCCCTTTTTCCTTTATTTTTTATTGTAAGTACCCTATTGCTGCACTTGAGTCCTCGCTCTACTTTTCCCCAACCCCAACCGTGACAGTGTATCCGTTTTATCATTGAATTCCAATTTATGAATCACCAAGCACAACAGTTTTAGATAGAAATCTTTAGTTTTTTATCGAAGGAAAAAAGTCACCTACTTATGAGATATATACACAAAAAAAGTTTTAACAGATGAAAAAAATGAAATAAATAATGAATTTAATATGATTTCCCCTCTCTGTAGCAGAATCTACATGACTTTTGATTTAAAGTGACCTTCCATGCAGTGTGTAACACAGCTCTAAGTGAAGTGAAATATCAGGCTAAGGCTTAAATCTGAAAGTGCGCTGTGTTTAAAACTTGATTCATCTATAAAAGAGTCGACACATAGTGGTTTGAATGAATCGCTGCAATAACAAGTCTTTAGCCATGTCACTGTGACGTTGATATGGAACTCAAGCCCCGCCCGCTTGTTGCGTGTGCAGACCAGGAAAAATTAAAACCCCCAGCCCCGCCCACAAACACTGTATAAAAAAGAGAGGAAGACAAACACTGTAGCAGTTCCCAGTTGAATCATGACGTGAAAACGCTGTGCTCTGAAGTGTGAGGGTCAGTTAGTGTTATTTTCTCAAAGAGGCTGTGAAGAGTCAGTGGTTGATTTTTGCAAAAATACCTCATTATTACAGCCCCAGGTTTGTGCTGTGTTTCAGTCATTTTTCTGACGAGTGCTTCAGCAATCTACACGCTTAAAACATGGGATTCATTGGCCGTTTGTTAGAGGAAGGATTCGAAAAGACTATTGATGTATGGAACTTTACAGTACACAGTTCATGGACCAGTTTCTTCCTCCATTTCACAAGTGTAAGTAGGTGCGATTAAAATGGTTGCCTCCTTGTGTTCTCTAGCTTGCAAATTCTGTATTTAACTGTGTTTTGTTACTTGTAACCGCTCCACGTGGCTTGTACTGTATTTGGTTAACTCTTTATATTCTCATATCGTGTCTAAAACCATGTTGACAACATGACGCTTGCTGCTTTGTTTATGGATTTAAATGTGTTTGTGAGCTCATGATCCGCTGCCGTTTGTCATTGCTATGGCCACCATCAGGTGTTCCTACACATGTGCGGCGGTCAAGTTTCAAAATAGTTCAGCTTTTGCCACTGTGTGGATTCATACTAATTGTGTGTCATGGTTAAGAATAGAACAATATGCTGATGTTAAACTACATTGCTTTAATGCACTCCTGCATTGGGCACACATACACTCTGCACTCTGACTACTTCAAAATTGTTGATAAGCTATGGTGGGCGTTTCTCTGTCTCACGCTAAGCGCAGTCGACCAATCGCAATAGACTGGGCCATCAGACCAATCAGTACAGATTAGCATCGTACTAAGGAGGGGTTTAGGAACAAATGAATCGCTGAACGAATCATATGGGAGCTGGGATAATTAGGTAAAAATAAATGCATATTATAAGACAATGAAAGTGTTTTTTGACCTTGCATGCATATCAGCCTGTTGTTGGACACCCCCAAAACCAAGATATGACCTTTTTTAGAGCATAATAGGGGCTCTTTAATATTTAAATTTTGTGTCAATGATATAAAACTTTAAAAGAGAATGCCAGTGAAAGATTGTAAAGCTTGATGATTTACATATTCAAATGCCCATATTTAACAGAAAATGTCACAATAGCAACACTGTACATTCAAACTGAGTAATTTACCTCAATTACACAGGTATGATTAAAAGTAAAAAAGTTTACATCAGATTCAAAGAATTACTGAATAGCTAAAAGCCTTAAACTATAAACCCCTTTAAACTTTTTCAACTGAATGTATTTCACCAATGTTGATATGTGCGTATAAAATGAAAACCAATTTACCCTATATGAAACATTTATTCATTCATTCATTCATTCATTTTCTTTTCCGCTTAGTCCCTTTATTAATCTGGGGTCTCCACAGTGGAATGCACCACCAATTATCCAGCATTTGTTTCACGCAGCGGATGCCCTTCCAGCTGCTACCCATCTCTGGGAAACATCCATACACACTCATTCACACTCATACACTACGGACAATTTAGCCTTCCCAATTCACCTGTACCACATGTCTTCGGACTTGTGGGGGAAACCGGAGCAACCACAGGGAGAACATGCCAACTGACCCAGCCGAGGCTTAAACCAGTGACCTTCTTGCTGTGAGGCGAACGTGCTATCCACTACGCCACTGTGGCACCATTTAAAATATTGTGATTGTAATATTCATTTGCACTGCTAGAAAACTGACGTATAGACACACAGGACACAGAAAAGAGCACCTGTGGATTGACATCCAGAATGCAAATCTTTCCGGAGTCCACAACCTCATGGATGGAGTCGATCTTGGTGCCATACAGGTTTCCATCGTACTCCCCGTGCTCCAGAAATCGACCGCATTTAATGTCGGTTTCCATCTCGCTGCGGGACATGAACAGGTACATCTGCCCTTCCTTCTCATCCACCTTGGGTTTACGAGACGTGTCTGTGCACAGCGACAAATGAGGCAGGTTAAAAAGAAGTTACTACATCCAGCAAGAAGCCCATTTAAAGCATGATGAACATTTAATAATTATCAGAACATGAATCAGGAATACAAAGGTGAGTGCACTGACAGGGTGTGGTGGTTCCGTAGCGGTGCGGGTCTGACACCAGAAGTTTGTTTTTCAAGCTGCGTCGCCCTACGCCCTGAGCACCAATCAGAACCAGTGTCTTCCTGCGGAACGGAGGCACCTTGGCCACTTCCTCGTAGATCCTCAGCTCATGCCGGTCAAACTCTGGTATGATATGGTAAGTCATAAGTTTTTATGGTAAGTAATGATATGGTTAGGTCACTACAGACACATACAGTATATTATTGATCAGTTCTGTTTCAGTCTTATTGTAGTTACTTAGTTTTCCCAAAAATAAAAATCATGTTGTTTATTATAAAATATCCTGCAATGTACCGTACAATTGCCTGTAGACGGATATTTAAGTGAAGAATTCAGGATATGTCATCAAAAATCATCATCAAAAGGACATGACTTTTACACACACTTCGTTTCTATGAAATATGGAACAAAAGGGATTTATTAAAAATCAAAAACAAGTGATTTATAGTATTGCCAGATCTATATAACCCATATTCTTAAACATTGTAATTGAACTTACCTCATCTGCTGCAGTAAATTAGTAAATTAGCTTGCTGCAGGTCACTTACTGGCCACTGGTGTCGCTAATAGCAATATTTAGCATTACTATAGTCCCTTTAAAGCAGAGGTGCCCAAACTGCCAAAGGGCCAAAAATCAAACTTGATTAAGGCTAGTGGACCGAAGGTAAATATAGTTGCCAAGGGTGATTTCCTAATTTATTTAATAATATTTAAAAATTACTAGAAAACATTACTTTATATTAACTGATACAGTATATTTTAAAATAAACTTATTATAGTAAAAATAAAATCTCACTTATAACAGAATTACACTAGTTTTTGCCTTGATTTGCGCGCCGATGTCTTCTGCATAGTTCTCTGTCCATCAAGTGATGGTATTTACATTTTAACGAATCAGATATTTCATTTAAACATTTCATTTCAGTTCGCTTTTTTTTTGTATCTCAGCAATAAAACAAACAAAAGAATGTTTGAAATTAAATTTGAAATGACAATCTATGTGTAAAAGGAATTAGCTCCTATCATTCTTACTGTATTAGCTGACACAGAAAGTGGCGAGAGCGTCAAAGTAGCTGGAAGTCATTAATTTACAATGGTAGTCGGCGGCGAGGAGCAGGACGGCGCGTCTTCATCGGTGTGGGCGTCGAGGAGAGTTGAGATCAAGTCAACTTTATGATATTGAGCTATTATGCGGTTCGGCGGCCAGCAATCAGAATGTCCACCGCTTGAGAGGAGTCCGGAGAACACAGCCACTAGCTATGTTTCCATCCAAAAATGCGAATGAACTTTATGTGCAAAACTGGATTATCGCATAAAAGGTGTGCAAATAAAGCAGCGTTTCCATCCAACGAGTCAAAGCGGACAAAATCGTCACTTCATCACTGATTAACTGGCGCCAAATATCAACAGTAAAAACATAATTTGCTGCAGTAGAAGAAGCTGTGTCAATCTTTTTCTTCGTTTAATAAATGACTTGTGCCTCAGAAGGCAATCCTGAGACGCAGTGAACATGTGGTGGTGTTTGAAGGTGTCAGACGCAGAGCACAGACGCTCTTGATTCTAGAGGTCATTAATAATATAACACTAATACTTAAATGGTAAGGCATTTTAGAATGACCAAAACAACAGTTCAGATGTTTTACAATGTGCTCAGCCTGCTGGTTTGTCCATTTACACACATTTTTTTCATCACATGATGTCTTATAACAAAGTCACATGACCTTTTTTTAATGCACATACTGGAATTTATGCGGTTAAAGTGTTTCCATCGCAGTTTATGCGCATCTTTTCTTATCGAATAAAAAGTTTATCCTACTCAGTTATGCGCATATATTTTTTTATGCGCATTTTCAAGATTTATGCGCATCATGGCGTTTCCATCAACCGTTTTTTTTTTTTTTGTGCATATCCAAAATGCGAATAAAAATAGCTGGTTCCGACCACAGTTGTTCCCAAGGGATTTAATATCGTGATTACCAATGTTTTCTTACAGGGACGTACATTAAAGTTACTGGTGGGTTATTGATGTGTATTGATGTTATTTTTTTTTTCTTTAAAAAACGGGAATTTCATGCGACAGTACAGATCAGTGTTGCTGCTTCTGAATATTTCAGACATATGGTCACATATTGAATAAGTGTAGCAAAGCCACAGCACACGCAACAACTTGATCTTCCATTGTTAAATTAATCTGATAAAAAGTACAACATTTTCACGCTAGTAAACATGTTTTATGCGGAAATGTAAGTGATTTGCTAATAATGCTGCAACAGCCCCTTTAAATATGAGATCAATGTAGCGAATGTTGACGCTCCTGCCGCCGGAACTCTAAAGGCAGACAGCATTGTCGCCAGGGCGGCCAGAGCAAGCTTTGGCACTCACCGCCTTCGGTGTGAACGTACAGTCACTCTCTTGTCAGATGGGATGGTGGGCCAAATCAAAGGTTTAAATGGGCACTTGGGGCATCTCTGCTTTAAAGCGTGGGCCTCAAACCGCACAGTTTTGCTCCAACCCTAATCAAACACAGCTGCTCCAACTAATCAAGGTGTTCAAGACAACTGGAAACTACATGAAGCAGGTGTGAGCTGCAGTCCTTCAGGAATTGAGTGTGAGACCACTGCTTTAAAGGCTTAGTTCACCTAAACATGTCAATTCTGTTATTATTAATTACTCATTTTCATCCAGAAGTACGAGTATGTCATTTATCTTTGAACACAAATGAAGATATTATAGATGAATTCTGAGAGCAACAGTCCCAAAACTTTCAAAGTCCAGAAAATAATTCAGTGGTTCAACTGTAATCTTACTAATGATAATGTAATCTGGAATGTAATTAATAACAGAATTGTCATTTATGGGTGAACTAACCCTTTAAATGAATCTGTTCTGAAACCTATTACATTTTAAGTATATATTGGGATGTGCACCTAAAGTACGTTTAATTACAACATTTTGCACAGATTTAGCTTTGGTATTCCAAAAGCCTTTTAATTGTTTTTGAATAAATACTAAAATTTTATTATTTCATTTAACTGTGTTGCAATTTATGACTTGATCGATGTATAATTACACTATGAAAATATCTGGAAATTAGCAGTTTTTTTTATTTTGTGATTCATGCATTTATTTTTTACATTTTTTCCCTTGATTATTTATGATTTTGAATTGCATAATGAGACCTTGATATTTCTTTCAACAATTTGTAACCTTGAAAGGTTCGTAACCTTGAAAAGGTGACTTTTATTAACATTTTTAATAGTTTAAGTGGCATATTGTCTGGGTGGATGTTGTATAAACAGTACAAAAACCTTGTAATAAACTGACAGTGCGTATTCTGTCATTTTACATTTTACTAATTTCTCTATGTCTATTATTTATTATACATTATGATATTTTAAGCTACTTAAATGTCAATAAAAGTCACTTTGGTAAAGTGTAGAGTTGAATTTTCAACATCAAAAGTTAACAGAGCAGAGATCAAGCTCCAATAATGCAATAAAATAAACATAAAACACTGAATCACAAAATACGCCAACTGTTAACTAGCAGATGTCACTTACAGTGACCTTTTCCTGAAGAACTCAGTACTCCAGCCTTCATTTTCTTTGAGTAAACAAATGCATTACTTCTTGTATCGAAATGGAACTGACTGTAAACCTATCATTATGAAATATGTTAACAAACAGACTTCAACACGAGTCACAACAGAGAACGAGAGTATACGACACGTGCGCTGGAGCGGTCGTCTTTACCGGCATTCTTGGTGGTCAAGTACATCATCTTCTTCTTCTTCTTACCGCCTATCCCTGCACACAGAGGCCCTGCGGACATCAGCACACATCCTGCTAGTATACACTCACAGTGTGACTCCTGTCCTGTCTGCTGCAGGAGTCAAACACACCTCAGGCCACACTTATCAAACTTGTCAGCTCATTACGATAGCATACTGCGGGTTTAAAATGACAAAAGGGCAAATTAATAATGGTCTGTTCATAAAATCAGCAAATGAAGTTTGATCATGTTGATCTTCCTCCAGGGGGCGCTACTCTCAGTACTGCTTAAAGAGGTTATATCAGTGGTAGGGATATGGCAAGCTGTTTTCACATTTCATTTATAGACCGTACTAGTATCTATTTTCATGTTACTAGTGCTTGTTTTTTAGATACTAGTATCTTTTACTAGTACTTATTCATGAGATACTAGTGCCTATACTTTAGATACTAGTGCTTTTAAAAAATATATTACTGCTCACTCATTTGACACAAGTTCATTTTATTAGATACTAGTCCTCATTCATTAGATACTGGTACCTATTAAATAGATACTAGTACTTATTTATTTGATACTAGTCCTCATTCAATAGGCACTTGCACCTATTAAATAGATACTAGTACTTATTCATTTGATACTAGTACTTATTTCTTAGGTAATAGTACGTATTCATTAGACACTAGTATCTGTTTAAAAGGTACTACTTATTTATTAGATAGTACTTATTAAGTAGATACTACTTTTTATTTCTTAGATAGTAGTACTTATTTTAATAGTGACTAGTAGGGCTGTGCAATTAATCGCAAAAAAATCGCGATTTAGGCACACGCAATTTCTAAATCGCGTAAGGTTGTAATTTTATCTATTAATTTATTTAGATTTTTGTTCACGTTCTTGTGCGCATGATTTTAATATTTTAACCAATCAGTGCTGACGCAGCACACCGGGCAATTACAGCTAAGCTGAGCGGGAGAAAGATGTTAACCAATCAGAGCTCACTCCACGCACGACAGAGTTGAGCGAGAGAACCGAATAGGTGGTTTTGATTTACGTTAGTTTTTATTTATTGCTATGACTGGAATTGAGATTAATTAATCTTTATTTTTTTATGTTGTCTGTTTTGAACACAATTTATTACAGTTTTGTTGATCAAGCAGTTAGTACTACTGTGTACAGTATGTTTTAACTCTAAGTTGAGGTTAGTTCATCTTCATTTATTTTATGTTGTCTGTTTTAAAGACAATTTCACTACAGTTTTATTTATTAAACTTAATACTATGTTATTTTATTGTGAAATATTTTGTTGTGAACTTCTTGTGCACTGAATACATTTAGAATGTGTGTATGTAGCTTGTTTGAAAAGCAAAAACAGTTGCCAAAATCACAAATAAAATCGCAATCGTAATATTTGTTTTTTTCTTTTTTTTTTTTTTAAACTATCACAATATAATCATTATGTCCATATTGCACAGCCCTAGTGACTAGTAACTATTCTGTTGTTACAAGTGACAAATATTTTTTTTTCCCATTGATATGGGACCTGTTACTGAGATATCAACTATTCAGCTTATATATTCTGGCTGGGACCAGTACATATTTTTATGTACTAGTATTTAATCATTAAATACTAGTACTTATTAATTAGATACTAGTACCTAACTAATAGATAACTAATAGATACTAGAACTTAAGTATTAGATACCAGTGTTATTCATTAGATACTAGTGTCTATTTAATAGGTAGTACTTTTTTATTAGATACTAGTATCTATTTAATAAGTACTAGTAACTATTAAATAGATAAACTATTAAATGAATAGTACTAGTATTTATTTATTAAACACTAGTATCTTTTATAAATATTACTAGTAACAATTCTTATTCTACTAGTCATTTCTGCTTTTTTACTTGTCTTATATTACGACTAGTCCAAATGGAAGAGTAGACAATAAACATTTTTACTAGTAACATTTCAAACACGTATGTGTTCTAGTATCCTTTTAATACGTTGTAGTATCTATTTTATAAGTACTAGCAGTTAATGGAAAAGATATCTAAAAAACAAGTACTAGTAAGATGAAACGGGCGCCACGGTGGCGTAGTGAGTAGCACGTTCGCCTCACAGCAAGAAGGTCGCTGGTTCGATCCCCGGCTTGGCCAGTTGGCATTTCTGTTTGGAGTTTGCATGTTCTCCCCGTGGTTGCGTGGGTTTCCTCCGGGTGCTCCGGTTTCCCCCACAGTCCAAAGACATGCGGTACAGGTGAATTGGGTAAGCTAAATTGTCCGTAGTGTATGTGTGTGAATGAGAATGTATGGATGTGTTTCCCAGAGATGGGTTGCGGCTGGAAGGGCATCCGCTGTGTAAAACAAATGCTGGATAAGTTGGCGGTTCATTCCGCTGTGGCGACCCCGGATTAATAAAGGGACTAAGCCGAAAAGAAAATGAATGAATGTAGTAAAGATGAAAATGAAGTAAGATGAAACATGAACATATCAAAACGACTTTCCATAGTAGGAAACCTGGCTCACGAGTCACATTCGACTCTTTGACCAAAAATACGTGGCTCTCCAGCGGTTTGCCTTGTATATAAAATCTCCCTTACTTTATATACTTTACAGTTTTTAAAATTATAACCGTCACTAGAAATCAGTTTTCTAAATTAAAATACAATTTCAATTCCCTTTTTTTATTGTTTTTTTTGTTTGTTTTTTTTGTTTTTTTTTACAGCAAAATGAATAAAAATTAAGTTTACAATGAAAGGACGTTTCAGTCAATGGATAAACTTGCATTGTAACACTAATAAAGGGCAAACAACTGTGTCTATGGTAACCTTGTGCACATAATTTCAAACAACATTCATGATTAGTGATGGCGGAAAAAAAATCTATAAATTGATTTATGGATTGCTCAACATGTGAAGCTTCATATTTGTTTGTTTTTGAGTTATGCATGGACATAAATTAAGAAATGGCTTAACATTAGAAACATCAGAAATGGCTCTTTGCTGAAAAAAGGTTCCCGACCCCTGGGTTAGATGATTTAAAACTGAGCGCTTTCATAGTCAAATGTTAGTCATACATACTAATGTCTTAACTATAATGATTTATCAGGGGTGAAAAAAAACTGAGTAAAACAAAAAAGGGTTTATGTTAACTCACGTTTTTCCATTGTGTTCACTGCTGTTTGCATGTGTTGTGGGAAAATGCAGCACGTTTTCTTAATCTGTTTGTGCTGTAAGTACTGTATTTGTGGTGTGTTTTCTTAATGTGCTTGCATTGTAAGGATTTGCAAAACATTTGCTATCAAACAGATGAAGATTTTTTCATAATTTGCTGGTGTTTTTTATAATTGCATATGTTTTCTTAATTGCAGCGTGTTACGCTCTCTCGGCAACCGTAGCATTTAGATTTTATTTTCACAAAAAGAGTTATTTGGAATTGGAAATATATATTAATAATAAATCATTTATTGACAAAAAACTCTACACTTCAATAAAATCAAACTCTATGTGATTATATTTAGTGGCCTGTGTCCTACCTGTACTTGCAAGCTCCAGATCTCTCTTGACAAAGGCTTTTCTCTTCTCCTCCAGCAGCTGACTGGGGATCAGACCAGCACTGCCTCCTTCAAGATGACAAGCCTAAAGATGAGGAGCCCAGAGTCAAGGCCAGACCACCATTCAAAAACCCCTTTCACAACATGTAATATGTATTTCTTATATCTCCATAATGTGTGTCTTAAATTTCAGATAAAAAAACGATCATTTATTAAAGCTCGTCAAATATGCCTCAGGGTGTGAGCCAAAACGTGCTGTGTATCTCTTTAAATGCAAATAAGCTGCTGCTCCCTGATTCTTTCCAGAAGAAGGCGGAGCCTTCATACTATTTTCTTATTAGGGATTTTCTTACAGTAGAGCAGGGGTGCCCAAAATTTTCTTATGAAGGGCCAAAATCCAAGCTTGAGTGAGAACCGTGGGCCGAAGGTAAATATAACAAAATGTATTACAATAAAATTGCCATAGGTAATGCATTTCATAATAATAAAAACAAAAGAAAGGATTACTTCAACCGTATTTACTAATGCATTCTAATTTTTCGAAACTGTATATTATTTTAACGAACCTTGTTTTGATTTGCACGCTGATGTCTTCAGCTTCCCCTATTCCTTAAGTGGCACTATGTACATTTTTAAAAATCTGTTTCATATACAACATTCAATTGAAACATTTAATTTAGTTTTTGTTTGTTTTTGTAGCTCAACAATAAAACAAATAGACAAAAGGTTACATTAAAATACGACTTTCCCCAAACCTTCCTTATCATTTTCCCTCTGGCAGGCCAAATCAAAGGATACAAAATGCCAACTTTGACCTGCGGGCCTAGTTTAGGCGTCTCTGTTGTAGAGGAAATGAAAACATCTGCATCACTTACCAATGATTGGAAAACCTGTAACACTAACTTGGTCATGTGAAGCACATCTTAGCCAATCACATAGCTGCCTTTGGTCTCCCTCACTGCGTACTGCCAAAGAGGCAGTGTTAGCATTAGCTTTTAGGCTTTTTAGGCCACTAATTTCAGACTAGCCTTCAGTAGGCTTTGATTCTGATAATCCAAAACAAGCAAAACACAAATGTACATTTTCAAACCAGAGACAGACAATGAAGGAGAGACATCGGAAGAGCTAAAATACATGCTAAATACAATGCCAAAATACCTAAGGGTGTTTCTGGATGGTTAACTAATACATTTCTAAAGTTGTTATGGTGTAAAGTGGATTGAACTCATCGACTAACATGTTTTTGCTTTGGTACAATTCTCTGATCTGGCACAGTAGGTAGTGCTGTCGCCTCACAGCAAGAAGGTCGCTGGTTCGAGCCTCGGCTGGGTCAGTTGGCATTTCTGTGTAAAGTTTGCATGTTCGTCCCGTGTTCGTAGGGGTTTCCTCCAGGTGCTCTGGTTTCCCCCATAGTCCAAAGATATGCGGTACAGGTGAATTGGGTAAGCTAAATTTTTCGTAGTGTATGTGTGTGAATGAGAACGTATGGATGTTTCCCAGAGATGGTTTGCAGCTAGAAGGGCATCTACTGCGTAAAACATATGCTGGATAAGTTACGGTACATTCCGCTGTGGTGACCCCTGATTAATAAAGGGACTAAGCCAAAAAGAAAATGAATGAATGAATAAAGTGACATAAATGGTTTGGAAATGATGTATTGGACATGTATACACCCATTCTGTTCTGCAAATCCAGCATCAAACAACTTATAAAAGTGAATTTTGCACCCCTTTAAAGATCACAAATGCACACACATACACTGTTTTCATGTTTTATGAGGACTTTCCATAGGTATAATAATTTTTATACTGTACATAATATGCCACATTCTCTCTTCTAGCCCGAGCCACAAACAAAACCAATAATAATCAAAAAAGTCCCTAAAAATGTCACACATTTCAGATATTTTGATTGTAGTTTAGGCACAATTTAATGAATACTTCAACCACACACACACACACACCTGCCACCAGTTGGGGTCCTCCTGGTTGAAGATCTGCAGGATGTCTCCACTGCTGAATTTAAGTCCAGCCTCTTTACAGGGGATCAGGTTGTCATGAGTGGGGTCATAGTCAAAGTGACACTTTACAAAGGCCTACAGACAGAAAGAGAGAGAGAGACAGAAAGAGAGAGAGAGAGATGTGTTTATTATTACTAAATATGTCCATCTATCAGGGTCAGCCTGTGAACTCCTCTTCATAACAGCTACGGTTGAGCTTGTGCTCCATGTGTTTTGGTGTACCACACATTGTTTTGGTATGCTTTTACCAACACATCCCAACACATACACATTTTTGGTCAGCAGGCAGAGCATGGTCTTTTGTCGTTCTTGAAATGCATACATATAGCCTACACGAGGATGCAAAGGAACCTGAAATCAATCGCAGGAAGCAGTCAAAAGTTGAAGACTTTCAACAAACATTTTGAAAAAATACTCACATGGGTTTGGAATAGAGATACGCGAATCAGCTGAAATGTCCACGGCTTCATACTAATCATCCACCCGCCGCACACATAATTTTAACCTATTTATATATATTTACGCGCCCGATCATCACTTTATTAATCATAATTCTTTGTTTTAAGTGTGATTATAGGCCAGTGTGGATCTTTCGTTTTTAACAGCAGATTCAGTGAGCTAATCTGTGTATCACTTGACATAAACAACATGGAAGGGGCGTACTGTGTATCAAGGCAGCACAGGTCCACACACGCATCCACAAGACTTGACTTAATGTCCAGTGGTATTTTTTTTTTTTTTTGTGGTCCTGACGAACGCAAGAACTTAAAGTGCTTGTTTGACATTGACTTGACAGGTGCTTACAGCCGTTGCATAGCCTAAAATGCTCCCACACAACACTTTTCTTTCTTTCTTTCCTTCCTTTTGTTTTGCTTTTAATTCTCCCTTTAAGTATCTTTCTTGCCTCCATTTCTGCTTTAACAATTGTGTTTTAAAAAAATACAATGCAAAAATCATTCAAAATAAACTCATCCATTTGTAACCCACCTGCAATAAATCATACTGAATTTTTTTATTACCTGACCCACCCGACCCGCGGATTGTGCGGAGCGCCTGTGGATATAACTGCCATCCGCGCATCACTAGTTTGGAAAAACAGTAGGGTGAGTAAAGCCACTTTTTATGCTACGTTGTGGCACCGCTCAGCTCAATTCTGTTTGATTGTGTTTGCCTCAGTTTGCTTTTCCAATCCAGTTTAGTACTGCTAACAGTAGATAGGATTATCGCTATAGTAAGGTGAGGTAATATAAGGTTAGGTAAGGTAATGTTTATTTAACCCAAATTTCTTGCAAAGCTACAAACTGTGTAACAGTGAAATACAGCAAATATCATAAACAGAATGAAAATGATAAACACATTAAAGATCAATATCAGTAAAAACAAACAATAAATGAACAGTTAAAGGCTTGCTGAAAAAAGGTTTGTTTTAAAGAGAGAGGAAAGTCATCATATCATGGGCTAACCTAATCTCCAGTGGGAGCCAATCCCAGAGGTGAGGAGCAGTGACACTAAATGCACTAAACTTTGATCCTGCGCTTTCTAGAAGCAGTTGCATCACCTCTACTGTCATGACATCATTGCAAACACAACACAAACAAACGCAGAACACAAACCGCACAATCTGTCTTATGCAAACAGTGATGCTGGTAGTGATGATTCTCTCGGAATATAGTTAGCGATCCGTAGTTTGTACAAGTCATGTTTTTGAAAGCTTGCTTGGACCTTCACCCAAGTTGGTCCTGAAAACGTTCCAGATAATAGGTATAGAATGCAGTGGAAAAGCCCCCCCATACCAAATCAAGACATATTGATTTGTGTAGAAGAAAAGCACCTTAAATGCCTTAATATTGCGTCAACTGTTCCTTTAAGAGGAATTTTAGAGTAAGAGCTTAAATCCTGTTGTCATGGCAACTGTAGTCACCTGCCGTCCAGTGGAATGCTGCTATTAGGATCTGGAATGTCCACACACAGAAAATATGCCTGGATTACATCATTCAGACGTTCGAAAACAAACACCGCACACACACACTAATGCCAACAATACCATCTGCCATCACAAACACCTACAGCAGCTCTCAAAAACATGAATATTCCCACCATAGATGTGTGAATCACATTAGTAACATAACACTGTGATGTCCAGTCCCGTATTGGCAGCCGGCGCAGGAAGCGGCTCGTTTATTTTGGGATCAAATAAAGACGGGCGCAGATGGGACACTTCGAATATGGCACCATATGGGCAGAAACAAAACTGCACTCATTTAATTCTCATCTAATAAGCAGCAAAGATGAAGAGGAAGATGAGTAGAGTGGCTAAGAACTGCAGTATGACATAGCTGAAAATGTAAAAGGGCAGACGGGTAGACTGTCTCATCTCAATGGGGTGAGGTGGCATGGTGTCAAAAACAGGCAGGGCTTTGGCACTGCACTGATCTCCCAGCATGAGACAGGTGCCCGAATCTGACAGTGCCATCCAAAGTTTGAACTTAATGAAGGGTTTTAAACCAAGGTTATTGTAAATGCTAGTTATATGTGTGTTTGTATGTTTGAGTCAGCATGTGAGGGCTTGAGCGCTTTGGTTTTGTTACATCCAGCATTCACAGCCATGAAGGTGGCACAATAAATTACATTATAATAAATTCCCAACCCATAAACCCAGTGGTGTTGATTCAAGAAGATTTTTTCATTTATTTCTTCCATAGAAGATTTGATAAACCATTACAAGCCTTTAACCATTATAAACCATTACACTGAACCTGTGTGCGCAGAATTACGCAGATTTTTAGCCCATCATTGATTCTGTTTATTTACTTGTGTAAACGTGTGTAAATTTATATTTATTCAGTTTTTCAGTTAATTTCAGTATAATTATTGACTAATATGAAAATATTAATATGATTTATTTACAATACAGTGTGTGAGGTAATATTTTATGTCTTTTAGTAGAGATGTTACATAGAAAACTTGATTTGTTTACTAAATAAAGTGGATCTAATTGGATTTGCATTGTAAACATTAAATACAAGTTAAAAAGGTATTACTTTTTATTTCATATATTAAGGTTTTAATTATGATACCACCAAAATAATTCCGCATAAATCCGCAGATTTTTAACAAAATTCTGTGCAGAAATAGCAAAAAATGTCTGCATGTTCCGTCTGGCCCTAGCCAAGACCAACTAGCTACAGTACATGATGAAGCGCAACACTGGAATTAAAGGCACAATGTGAATAATTTCTTTCTGTAAAATATCCAAAAAACTAGAACAATGTTGTACATTTTGCTGACTTATGCGCTTCCATTATCCTAAATGTTTTGAAGCATGTTTAAATCCAGAGAAATAAGTAAAAAATAAGTACAAAAATAAAATAATAAAATGAAGGAGATACACACACCGTGTCCTGCACTGTAAAAATGCTGGGTTCCACACAATTCCTCACAAGAAACACATAATATATTAAAGGGTGATGAAACACCCAAACACATTTTATGAGTTGTTGACAGTCATATATGTGTCCCACGCTGCTACAAACACTATTAGGGCACAAATATTTCGCTTAAAAATGTGGAAATTGGTTGTTTTTGCATTATTTCGAGCAAATTCGTTCTTCCGGTTTGAAACCAATTTTTGAAGCTGAGTCACGTTGATGAGATCCTTGTGTGTATTCCAGTGTGCAGAGTGGATGTCTGTAGTGGCCAGTGCATCCTGACGTCTCTGAGTGTGCAGCTTAAATTCATGAGAAAGACTTCAAACCAATTAGCGTGCTCATTAATATGCATGATAGCTATGAAGACTGTTTTTACCTATTACAGTGTTCAGACAGCAGAGAGACGCCATGTTGTGTTGCCAAAACAAGCGGAAGAACAAGAATTGTTTGGAGACACAGGTCGCCAGTGTTGTGTTTATGTGCTGCAACAAAGGATTTGTTTTCATTCCCCGTTATGAGAGCGCAGCTGGACTCACGTGTGGACTACAGTGCACGCAACACGCAGCAGAAATGCATTTGTAAGGAACATTTTTACCCAAGAGCTTTTCGCATCAGGAAATGGTGAAATCCTGATTTGCCGCTCGTCATCATGCATGTGATTTAAAAAACAGACTGAAAAAAGTATGTCATACTTGTACTAAAAACGTGGATTTTGATCAGAATCACAATCCATCCACATGATGTTCATTTGCTTGCTTTCCGTCCTTTCCTTTTCCTTCTGTATTCATTCAATGGCAGTCATGTGTGGAACAGAGAGGGAAGAGCATGACGAAATAAGAGGGAAAAGGCTCTTCAATCAGTTTGCTGTGCTGTTGCTGTCCTCTATTTTGTCCGTGCAGCTTTAAAGCTTACTGAACTGTCTGACACATACAAACACATATACCTACTTTGCTGCAGAATTCCTTTGACTGTGGCACATGCAATTCAGATACTAGGTATTCAGAAGGAGAAATAAAAAAATGTCCTGGTTGCATAGCAGTGAATAGCCACCAGCTTTTATAGAAAATGTACAACTGTATCAGAAAATGGTTCCCTGTGAGGCATGCCATATATTCAGAGTCATTCCTGAGACTCTATCAGTGTCGCAGTCTACTCTGACTCACTGAGTGCTTTTAGTTTCATTTGTTTTGTTCCCAAAATTAGCCAGTGATTTGGAAAAATGCAAGCATTGTTATTAAATTACTGCCCATGTACATTATCCTAAGTCTAAAACTACTACAGTCTACAGTCCAAATAATCAATAAAATAAATGTAAAACCTTTTTTATAACATTATAGTGCTTCCCACAGGTTTGAAATATATGCGTTGGTAGCCAAATTGAAACACACCTTTTACCCATGGCCCACGGTTACCTACATACGACCAAAAAAAATGATTTTTAACAATGTTTTTATTTCCTCTTCTTCTTCTTCTTATTATTATTATTATTATTTATTTATTTTTTTAATTTTTAATTTTATTTTATAATTATTGGTATTATTGGTAACACTTTATTTTGATGGTCCGTTTGAGTATCAGTAGACTGTCTACATAACATCTGTTGATACTGACTTTCAACAGACATTTAACTGACTATAAGAAACTTTGCAAGTACATATCAACTTACACTAACACTACCCCTACCCCAACCTAACAGTCTACTTGCAATGTAACTTAAATTCAACAGATGGACCATCAAAATAAAATGTGACCTTATTATTATGTTATACGCTGTTTCTTTTCAATGGGTTTAAGTTTAAAAGACTTTTGAAATAAAAAAAGAAATCCACTATTTGTTTTACTTTTATTCTGTTCAGGAGGAGCCACGTGCACCCCAGGGGCGTTGCTCGTTGCTAGGGTCAAAAGGGATGAGGGGCTTAGCCCCAAGGAAGTCCCATCCCCTAATCCTCATGATTTTAATATGTTAACTAATCAGAGCTGATGCAGCACACCATGCAATTACAGCTAAGCTGAATGATGTTAACCAATCAGAGCTCACTCTGCGCACAATGAAGTTGAGCGGGAGAACCTAATAGGTGGTTTTGATTTGTTAGTTTTTATTTATTGTTATGACTAGAATTGAGGTTAATTCATCTTAATTTTTTTATGTTGTCTGTTTTTTAAGACAATTTATTACAGTTTTTTTATCAAGCAATTAGTACTGCTGTGTATAGTATGTTTTTTATATATAAATTATTATATTAAACATAAAATAATATTGAAAATAAATATTGAGCTTTATTAGCAGTTGGAACTATTTAGTTTTGTGAAGTAGTTGTATTATTACCTCATCAGATTCAGCTCCTCAAAATAATGAATGACTGTGCGGCGGGGGTTTTTATTTAACACTTGCTGTGTGACAACAGTGCCACTCCCACCTGTCGGTAGAAACAGGTACTGCTGAACAGCTGACTATTTAAATACCCGACACAAAAGCTGCATTAAGTGGAATGCGCGTGATGTATGGGGCCATTTTAAGTACTTGGATAACAAAATAAATGTTATACAACCTATTTTTTAAAGTACAAAGTATTCCAAAAGATCAGGGGCTTTTCACAATACATCAGGGGCTTACATTTGGTATTGCCAAAGTTATGTTAGATATGTATAAAATATGTAATATATCAACATCATCAAATTACAAAAATGTACAGTAACTGAGAAATAAATGACGTAAAGGAAATAAAGCAGACACTATCTCTAAATAGTATAATAATTACAAGAATAGAAAGTGTAGATTATCTAAATAAGGCAAATAAGTTAAGCATTTCTGACGGTGTACAAATATTTAGCAGCCAGTTTAAATGTAATCTCGCCCTCTCTGAGTATATAGATAAGTTTATCTGAGTAGTTTAGATCTAAAAATTAATTATTTAATGTTTCTCTGGCTCTTGCATCTGTGCACGCGCTGTCAGCTGCGAAGCCAAGCGAAAGCAAATCAGGTTTAAAATAAAATGTTATGCAAAAACGCATTCAATTAACCAACAAACGACGACTTTAGAAAGTGTACCAAAGGCCGAATACGGGGAATTTTAGGACATTTAGAAACCTAGGTCAGACTCATTTGGGAGGCAAGTCCCAAAAAGGCACGTCTCTGTGGGTCCTGTGGGTCTCTGCAGAGCATGTGAGATTGTCTGTGAGATTGTTGACAGTTCTCAACCGCACACACAATGAGAAATAGGAAACTTGTAGGGCGAGAGGAGATTTTCCACTGCTTAATCGATCCCGGATGTTTGGCTATTGGGCGGATACAAAAAAAGGGTAAAAGGATGATAATAGTAAAACAATAAATGTCACCAAATAATCTTTGGGCGGCCCGCCAAAGTAAAGTCTATGTGTGGGAAGCACTGCATTACATACTAGACTCTGTTTGAAAACATTTATCGGTCCCACTTATATTAAGTGTCGCTTATACCTGTGAACTTACATGGTAATTAGATGAGTAAGTAGTTTGTAACTACAGTGTATGTACACACTGGTACATAGTATTTACTTGTGTAATACTGGTGAACCTACACCCATGTAACAACCCACTGAATAATATGTGTGAGTTCAAATGTGTAACGGGACATTGGTAACAACAGTAGGAAAGTACACATCTGTAACAAGAATTATGTAAGTGCATTGTCTAACAACAGTATGTACTTGCAGATGTTCTTCCACTTCCACACCTGTTTGCAGATCATGTACTTGTGAACACTGTATGGCAGAAATAATGCTGCAGGTGTGGAAGTGGGAAAACATCTGCAAGTACATATTGTTGTTATGCAATGCACTTACATAATTCTTGTTACAGATGTGTACTTTCCTAGTGTTGTGTCCTGTTACACATTTGTACTTACAGTTTCTATATTATATCAACCAGATCATACTTTGTTTAAAAACCTGTTGTATATGTATATGTATATTTCATATACAACGGGTATATCAGGTAGCAGGTTCAAACAAAGAGAAAACGGCTTGAAATGTTCTCTGTTAGCAAAAAGTTACAGGCAAAATTTTATTTTGTAGTTAAATTGAACATTGATGTAAGCAAAAAAAATTCACAGACGCCTGAGGTATTAAATGTGATACAAAATAAATAATTTTTGGGGGGGAATTTTGCTAGATGGTTTAATACAGATGGTTTAGAACCTCTCAGATCCAGAAAAGTTAAAAAGTCCTGCTGATTTTGTGATATTTTAGGTCTTACATGGTTAATATAAAGTGGGACCCATTTTTCCTTTACATTTTAGATCACTTCGTGGTTAAGAACTTACATCTTCATTTGTTCTGTTCCCCAAATTAGTCAGCAATCTTTTAAAATGTGACCTTTCTTTATTTTACACCATATTGATTATATAATGTGTGCTTGGTTAAACAAACAACAACAAAAATACTGTCCAAGTGAATCTTGTGTGTTCGAGCAACATGATCCAATTTATACAATTATATGACAGTCTCTAAGGCATTATGGTTTAAAATTGGGGGAGAATATTTGTTTTCTTTCCTCCACAAACATACAGTAAATAATAAATACTGAAGGAAAATTAGCTTTATAATACTTGCGCATATCTTGGCTTCATCTTATGTGTGGATTATTTGAAAACAGAAGTCTGCTGAACAGTAATATTAATATTGACGTACTTGAATTACTAATATTTCTTGCAAATAAATTAACCTCCTAGGGCTTGAGTGTCCACATACTCGGACAGCATATTTTAGCTCCTAAGTGGCTATTTAAAATACGGTGGTTTAGTGGGTAGCCCGTTCGCCTCACAGCAAGAAGGTCGCTGGTTCGAGCCTCAGCTGGGTCAGTTGGCATTTCTGTGTGGAATTTGCATGTTCTCCCTGTGTTTGCGTGGGTTTCCTCTGCGTGCTCCGGTTTCCCCCACAAGTCCAAAGACATGCGGTATAGGTGAATTGGGTAAGCTAAATTGTCCTTCGTGTATGAGTGTGTATGGATGTTTCCCAGAGATGGGTTGCGGTTGAAAGGGCATCCGCTGCGTAAAACATATGCTGGATAAGTTGGCAGTTCATTCTGCTGTGGCAACCCCAGATTAATAAAGGGACTAAGCCGAAAAGAAAATGAATGAATGAATGAATTGTTATGTATTTTCTATCTTCATCTACTGTATGTAAAGGTGCTTTGACATTTATTGTAAAAATGCTATAGAAATAAAGCTGACTTGACTGCTTCATTGCCATTGATAAATTCTCTCCCAAAGCTTCATGGGGTATTTAAGTGTAGATTCAGCATATCATATATTGTGTCGTCTATACATGTCAGAATGTTGCCCACCTGTCGTGGTGTGTGTGGTTCTTGGTAGCTGGGCAGGATCTTGAGGACCACGCTGCCGCTGGACTCTTTCAGCATGTTCTGCAGGACTTTGGGGTCACTCCCGACCTCTTTTCCGTTGACCTCTTTGATGATGTCACCCACGTGCAGCAGACCCTGTTGATCAATCATGCCCCCGTGCAGAATCCGGGCAATCACCAGCTCTCCACCCTCCACCCGAAATGTCACACCCTACAAGAGGAAACAGGATGTGATTCAAGCAAAAGTGGTACAGACTGTTACATCTGAGTGCTTCTAAAAAACAATATCAGCTTTATTGAATAATTTTTATATATATAGTCAGGCTGAAAAGATTCATAACCATAGGATATAAATAATATCAGACTGTATATATTTGTATATTTACAGTTAAAGTCAAAAGGATTATCCTTCCTATGAAAATGTTAGTTAACCCATTCAAATTAAATAAGAAAATCTAATAGTACTGTGAAAATGTCCTTGCTCTTTTAAACATTACTTATACAAAATAATACCAATTTCACTGGACAATTGTACATATATAGTTGAAGGCAAAATTAGAAGCCCTTTAAATATATATTTTTAAGTGATGTTTCTTTTAGCTTGGCTAGAAAGAAATGTTTTTAATTTTAAACAAACCACTGTTGTACAATGACTACCCTAACTAACCTAACTTGCTAAATTAAACTAATAACCTAGTTAAGTCTTTAAATAGCACTTAAGGGTGAATAAAATGTCAAATGTAATGTGTGCATATATAGCACATTTATTGTGTATGGCCATACACCCAAAGTGCTTCACAATCATGAAAGGGGGTCCCTCCACAACACCACCAGCGTGCAGCATCCACTTGGATGATGTGACGGCAGCCACAGGACTATGGAGCCAGTGCGCTCACCACACACCAGCTATTGACCTTATTCTTCAATGCGGAAGTGCGCTCGTTTTTTCAATTGTTTTAGAACTTCCGATTTTGTTGCCTATGGGAAAAATCTAATAATAAACCGCAGAAAACAGTCAAACTACTTGTTTTACAAACAAGTAATTGCATGATTATGCAGACAAAGTAGAATAATATAAGAAGAAAATGTCAGCAAAATCAAGCAGCATAACAAGCTGTTTTTAATGTCTAAAAATGAATGGAAGTAAATGACACCGGAAGTCTCAAATCAAAAGGATTCCAATGGCTGCACCCATTTGGAGAATAAGAATAGGTGGAATGGAAAGACAGAGATATAGCCAATTTGGTGGATGGGGATGATTGGGAGGCCATGATGGGTAAGGGTCAATGGAGGTTACATCCCTACTCTTTACCAGAAGTGCCATGGGGTTTATGATGACCACAGACAGTCAGGACCTCAGTTTAACGTCTCATCAGAAAGACAATGCTTACTGACAGTATGCTATCCCCTTCACTTTTACTAGGGCATTAGACCTCACACAGCCCTACTTAGCTTCAGTGAGTAACCGGTCTTGGGCTGCAGGGTGATATGACTGTGACTACTATGGTTGTGACTAGTGAATACTAGCGTCTTGCAAAATAATAATGTAATCATTTATTCTCAAAATGAAATCTTGTTTTATCTAGTTTTCAATTTTTTTTAAATACCTCACTGCTCGAAGTTGAGGAACTGGAAAAAATGACACATGCACTTCCATTACAATCAGAGATCTTTGAAATGTTATGCAGGTTTTGCATCATTGAGAGAATATGTTTGGCAACCTTTTATTATATTTTATTTAAAGTTATTTCATTTATTTATTCATTTATTTATTTCGATGAGGTAATTTAAT
>CAIGQQ010000153.1:2019391-2039549 GCA_903798035.1 Danio albolineatus
TAAATAAATATTTGCAGAAATTGGAGGGGTGTACTCACTTTTGTGACATACTGTATGAATATATATACAGTATATATATACTGTGTGAAATGGATGTATTTGCGTATGTACGTATATACTGTATGTAAGTATGTATATTTATGTATGTATGTATTATTATTTGTTTGTTTGTTTGTTTTGTTCCTAATGGTTATATGTTCCTAAGAAAATCAATAAAAACTAAGTATGAAAAAAACACCTCACTGCTCAAATAGAACTAAGAGCTGTCATCATCTAAGATCAATGGTATATTTTTTGGTGCCATATTATATTTCTTTAATTATTTAATAATTATTTGCTAAAATGCTACTCTACAAAAATACTTTAGTCCACCTTTTAAGTCCAGAAATGCGAAAAAAAAGGCAGAAAACTTTCAATTGAATGTAGGCTCTATTTGAAAACATAAATTAAGCTTCTTTTTAGATCTGTTAGTGGCAAAAAATAAAACATCATTATCAAATAGCCCCTTACAATACTATGTTTTCCCAAAGTTTCTACTTAGTACTTTACTTTTTACATAGCAGTCGTACTTTAGTTTACATTTCAGTTCTGTTCATTTTTCAAGCATAAGCAAAAACATTCTACAGACTGACAGGACTCACCAGATGCTCTCCAGACACTTTGCGGATGCCCACCATTCTGACAGCATCAGGTGGCACCGGCTGGTTGTTGAACGCGGGGTCCATAAACGCACAAGGACTGGGAGGAGGAGTCTCATAGCTTTTAGACGCTACAGAATCGTGCGTTTCAAGTAAAGACTGTAGAGGGAGGATTAAAAAAACAGGTATTGAGGGAGGCAGCTTTAAAAATCAAAATGTGTTGTGTCTGACTGGTTCTGCAAGTACCTGAAAGTGCGGCTCTTTGAGGATGCAGATGAGCTCGTGTGCCGCAGGACTGTCAGGTGAGAGGGTGTTCAGGTCTCTCAGGATGTCCTGCACCAACTCCACATTATTGTCCCTCACCGCCTCCAGCTTCGGCTCTTCATAGTGCTCACGAGACTGCATACACACACACACACACACACACACATACACATACATAACATTTAAAGTACTGATTGACCAATATATGATTCAATAATCAGCATATTTTAATGATCAGCATCATGTAAAATCTATTAGTTACTTTAAAAAATTGAGAAAACTTGGAACTCATTCATTCATTCATTTTCCTTTCGGCTTAGTCCCTTTATTAATCTGGGGTGGCCACAGCAGATTGAACTGCCAACTTAGAACTTGGAACTGTTAAGACTCAAATTAAATAATACCTACTTATGCTTTTAGCTTGTTTACTTATTTTAAGGCAAACAATTTACTCATTTTTTTAAAAAGTCAACTAATCACTTTAAAACATAGGTCTCAAACTGGATTCCTGGAGGGCTCTGCACAGTTTTGCTCCAACCCCAATCAAGCACAGCTGATCCAATTAATCAAGGGCTGTTTCTCAATCCCAAGAACGCAGAGAACGGACTTGCAATCTTGTGGAGAGCGGTCTTAACAGGTCACATCGGGAGAACGAACTCGGGAGACCTCGAGGACAGAGAACGCGTCTTGTGAGAAATAAGATGCTGCGTTCTTCCTGATGGTCACATGACCCTCACACATCTTTAACCAAAAATTATTTAAACATTACAGCATCCATACAACGATTTGTTGTTTTCCCGTTACACAATATATACTCTGCATAAAGACTTTATGCTGCACAACACAAATAACACAGATACAAATTTCAACAAATAAACACCCTTAATGTGTTTATGCCTTTATTAAGATTTTTATGGTAATGTTTACTTTCACGGTCTCATTTAGGGAAATCCTGAGATAAATAAGTATATCTCTGAACTTAAATAATAAATCTATACAAAATGGTGCGCTTCCCACCTCAAGTCGCAATGACTTCTGGGACTTCTTGAGCAAGTTCGGTGCTCAAGTCTGCATCGGCACGTCCTCGATATCAAAAACACATCCAGGAACTTTCACGCGTCCTCCGTTTTTGCCGTCTTGAGTACTGGAACTGAACTTCCGCGGATGATGATGATGACGTTACACGAGAACATGAGGACGCAAGACCGTTGAAGAAAGCATATTGAGAAACAGCCAGCGTGTTCAAGACGTCTTGAGACTATTAAAGTTAAAGCAGTATGTAAGTTTGACACCCAGTGGTTGAACTAGGTATTGCACTCCTGGATCGAAACAAACGCAAGCGCATGTTGTCAGACTGAGGACAGGAACGAGTGCATGTTCTAAATAAAAAAAGCAACGGCACTTATTATATGGAGTTTTTGTGCTAATCAACACCTTCAATTGATATACTGGAAATGGCTTCTATTTCTCGAAGGTAAACCACAGAAAACTAAAACACTGATCAACTCAGTTACACCTCATGTTCTTTATTCAGTGTTAAATGCTAACAATGTGACCAAACTTGGTCCCTAATGTTTAGGTTTGTGATATTTATATAATTTGCTAATTAATAACCTCATGTGGAACTGAATCTGCGTCCCATTTTGGAGTCTGGTATTGTCCACTGGAGGTAACATTTCGCTTTGAGAGCCTTTCAGAATGAATGAATGAATGAATGAATGAATGAATGAATGAATAAAATACATGGTTTTCCACCAAGGCAACCTGGGGAGCTGAAATATACTTGGCTAAACTGGCATTGGGCAGGTTAAAATGACCAAAACAGACACTATGGCACGGAAAACATATTTTCAAAGCAGAATATCTGACTTCAGCATTGTTTTGCAATGTTCACTTGGCATGTTTCTTAAATATCTGCAAACATATTATGATATTTTTATGCTTTAGGAGAGTCAAAAACTTACATACAGCCCCTGTAAGCAGGTGTGAGTTGGAGGTGGTTGCAGCTAAACTGTGCAGAGCTGCGGCCCTCCAGGAATTGAGTTTGAGACCATTACTTTAAAAGCAACAGGTTTACTCGCTTTTTTCTAAGTAAAGTCAACTACTCACTTTAAAAGCAACAGGTTTACTCTCTTTTTCTAAGTAAAGTCAACTAAACTTTTTACAGTGTGGTTGATGTGTCTGAATTTCATTATGATGTAAAATGAGGCAACTTTCATTTTGAAAGCACCTTGAACATTATAACATTGCAGCATATATTAAACAGTTCTATCTAATAATAATTAGACAAAAGAAAATAGTAGTTGTGTTATGGGGGCTTAGTGAGTAGCACGATCGCCTCACAGCAAGAAGGCCACTGGTTAGAGCCTTGGCTGGGTCAGTTGCCATTTCTGTGTGGAGTTTGTATGTTCTCCCCGTGTTCACGTGGTTTTCCTCAGGGTGCAAGTCCAAAGACATGCAGTACAGGTGAACTGGGTAAGCTAAATTGGCCGTAGTGTATGAGTGTGAATAAATGTGTATGGATGTTTCCCAGTTACGGTTTGCAGCTGGAAGGGCATCCGCTGGGTAAAACATATGCTGGATAAGTTGGCGGTTCATTTCGCTGTGGCGACCCCAGATTAATAAAGGGACTAAGCTGAAAAAGAAAATGAATGAATGAAAAAGAGAATACAAAACAAAAACAGTAATGTAGTAGTCAACAATTGAAGAGGATGAAAAATTAAGAGGAAGAAAAAAATTGTCCCAAGACAAGAATAGATGAATATTGAATCTTGTTCAAAGTTTATACACCAGTTTGTTTGTTTGTTTGTTTGTTTGTTTGTTTGTTTGTTTGTTTTTTACAGTGTTAACAAGAAATATTATATCTATCTATCTTTTTTTTAAAATATGAAACCGACATCATACTATAATAAGTTGTGTGAAGGTGTTTTGTTTAGACAGCATATTATGAGGATTACATTGCCTTTCTGCTAGTGAGTTTAAGGGAGTGCATTAACTTTCTGTCATAATAGCGACAAACATTCTAGATCATTCCTGCTGCTGCATTAATTGGCTAAATAAATCACATCTTCAATAACGGTGAAAACTGGACAATGTAATACCTCTTATTCATGTAAATCAATGACAGGCCCTGGCTGAGGAGATGGCGAGAAGATTTAATGCATCAGATATTGTATAAAATGTCACCAATATATCGACTAACTCTGTTTAAAGGCACAGTATGTCCTTTTCACCAATAGAGGGTGAGTATTAACAACAAACAAGAGTGTAGTTTAATGACGCCGTGACCCATGGTGTAATCATGAAAGTTGCAGATTTTTCGTACGTGTTGTGCCTTTAATACAATTTAATCTCACTTTTAGTGAATAACTATCTATAGGAATAAAACTAAATATTTTATTAGTGACGGTTGTTTCCAAAGCAGTGTAGGCTTTCCAGCAAACACTCTAAAACAGTAATGTGCTTTGATCTGAAACACAGAACTATTTATTTATTAATTAAATGAAATTGATTATTTATTTATTAAATGAAATGCACACGATGGAGTTAAATTACATTTAGTGTAGAAAAAGACAATATAATATCAACACTGCAGAAAATGTATTAATTAATTAATTAATTATTAAACATTTCAAATATTCAGAATTAATACCCACAGAAAAACTATATTTCTGATACTATACGCAGTATTTTACATAAATAAAGAACTGCATTAGCAACATCATACCAAAAACATCCCTGTTAAACATTTATGAGAAATGCAAAAATCATTCTGACAAGTCTCAGATTTGACCTTGAGGAAAAATCCACCAGCACAATTCCAAACAGCTTATTATACAAGTCTACAACACACCAAATCCCAGCCTGCGGCCAAACAGCACAGTAAACAAAGCCTGTACGTTCTGGCAGTTTGCTGGAGCATCAATATTTCATCCATCATCAAATAAAAAAGTTGCGCTTGCACTACTGCTCAACTAAAAACTTTTTTTGCGCAGTTCATTTGCATTAGTGGTCACCAACCTTTTAAAGCCCAAAATCCCTGACCGCCAGTTTGCTGAGGCAAGCTCTACCAATCAAAAGAACTGCCAGAAGAATAAAACAAAGTTTGCATTTCCACTTTGAGACCTTTCATTAAACTAAATTTTAAATTGATGCAACCCAAAAATAATGTGTTACATTGCATCTAGAGGTTATTTGTAGGGGTGAACATTTGGGTGACAAATCTGACACTGAGACATGATCAATATTGTGACTATAGTATAGACAGGTGCTAGCAAAACGACAAAGGTGGACTACAAGAACAGATGTGTGATGGTTCAAAGGACAAACAAAGGACAAAGGATAAATTTTTTACTCATATTTGGAGATCTGTGTGACTGTGAAATCTTTTAGAGAGGACATTTTAGCACATTCTTACTGAGTTAAAACCCTAACTGTAAATCAAGTCATTAATGGATTAAGGCCCTGTCCATGTGAACATTTTTTTCTATGCAGTTTCCACAAAAAAACTCAGGTGACTGAAACCAAAACTTTCTGAAAACTCTGGTAAGAGAATTTGCGAAACTCTGAGAACAGTGGTCATGTGGACACTACAACTGGAGGTTTTGCCTCAACGTGCATGCTGTTGTCATACATGGCTGGGTTCACACTAAACACAGAACATGCAATTGAGGCAAATTCCACACATTAGTGGGAACGAATTGCGTGCAGTACACTGCCGCAAATAATTATTTTATGTTTGGTGTGAAACCAACATTAAAGGCTTTTTTTTGTTAGCAAGCCCTTAAAAGGCACCTATTTTACCCCTTTTTTAAGATTAAAGATAAGTATTTTGGGTCTCCAGAATGTGTCTGTAAAGTTTCAGCTCAAAACACCCATCAGATTATTTGTTCTACCTTTTAGAATATTGGATTTTCTGCTTTGAACACTATAGAGCTGTTTTTGTTGCCTGTGCCTTTAATGCTAGTTCTCCACGCCCACCGTTTCCATGTGCCTGTCCAAGTGTCTCTGCCTCAGCTGTGTCAGATAAACAGACAGACATGATGGAAGCAGATCTCTCGTAACGCTTGTGAGAAATACCACAGTATCAACTTTCCCAATGATTATTTGTTGTATTGGTTGTGGTTAATTCAAGCCTTTCTGCTATGATTCACGCACAATGTCATTACAAAGATCACACACACAGGCATACACACAGACAGTGGACAAACACACACACAGACAGCACGCACGTGTAACTTTTTGCACGCAAATGTGACAGGATACATCTTAACATTCACTGCTGTATGAATATCTGTTTTGGTAATGTACAAAATAAACCTGATTTAACATCCACAAACTGGGATTGAAGCATCTTCGTTTATAATTGTATGGACACGCGGCTGTGGTGATGAAATAAAGCTGAACAAAACAAACATGCACTATATTAAAAATGTTTTAAACTTGTTAAACTCATTCTTGATCACATTTGATGATGATTGATGATCACAGCGCGCTGAACAGATCTTTTAATCACGGTTGCTTTGCGGACTTCCTGTCTTGTTGATATGATTATACACGTTACTACAGAGACATGTTAATACACCGCAGTCGATCACACCATGTTGCAGTGGGCCTCAAAATGGGAGGGATTTGGAGATTTTTCTTTTAAACGAAGGCAAGGACATTTTTATAATACTTGTTTTAGTGTGGACATGGCCTAAGTTATGAAGTTTTTGTTTTGCTGAAAGCCAGTGTAAACACATGGGTATCACAAAAAGGCTGACTCACGACTGGACTCTCCATGATTCCTTTTAGGAAGATGAGGTCCAGGTCATTGGCTGTAGTAGAGCTGGTGCTGTCACTCAGAGTGTCCAGAAGACTCTGCATCGCTGTGGCCAAGAAAACAAAAGGATTCACAGGTTAGAAAGAAGACACTTCAGTAGGATGAGTATATTACATTTATTTAAAATGAGGATGAGGGTGGGGAGCAGGACAGGGTAGTAAATACTTGACAAATGCTTTCGCACACTTGAAACTCATTAATTCATTCATTCATTTTCTTTTCGGCTTAGTCCCTTTATAAATTCGGGGTCGCCACAGGACAATTTAGCTTACCCAATTCACCTGTACCACATGTCGTTGGATTTGTGGGGGAAACCGGAGCACCCGGAGGAAACCCACGCAGCCACGGGGAGAACATGCAAACTCCACTCAGAAATGCCAACTGACCCAGCCAAGGCTCGAACCAGCAACCTTCTTGTTGTGAGGTGATTGTGCTACCCACTACCCACCGTGGCACCCCAAACTTGAAACTATGTTACTGAACTTTATTACATGACTGTCTGGAATATTTGATTCTGATTAGTCATTCACCACAATCCAAGAAATGTTATTCCAAGATAACATCCTCTGAAGGTTCATCTGGATACTTCGAACCATTTTGACCAAGTGAAGAAGTTCACAATGATATGCTCCGCTGTTGTTTTTGACTACTTGATGACATCTTGTGATTAAATAATACTAAGGTTAGTGTATATTCCATCAGCTGCAGCAGTTAATAAACTATTATGTCTCAGAGCAATGTTTTGTGCCTAATGTTTACATTTTGTGACAAACAGACATGTAATAAGCAGGATAAAGTATATCCAGGAGGTTGTTTTTTTGCAGAACAAAGCCATTCAGTCTGTCTATGCTCTTTTACTTGATGTTTGACACATTAAGACAGGGTAGGACATAGTGTAGATTCTCCCCATTTTAAAAAACAGCCTATGGTTTTTTTTTTTATCACACATGATATCGCATGTATCATATCAAATATGAAATATTGGAGACCCCTGCTCTAGACCCAAGATACAAAATTCCTAGCTGCTAGTAAAAAATGTATCGACCATGAACTGAATAAATAGATTGTACAATTTTATTTAAGGAACAATAAAAAATACTAAAATTCAGTAAATCCCATACATCAGTTGTGCTCTGGTCCTCGTGTCCCCCTGGCCGGTGCATTTTGTATGTCTTTCTTATTTGTCACACAAGGATCAGTTCACGAATCTCTCTGTTAACGAGCTGATGATCTGAATCAGGTGTGTTAGGTAAGGAAGTCATACAAAATTTGCAAGGAGGGCTGATGGGGGAAGAAATGGTGGGGTCTGAGGACCGCTGTCATACATGAAATTCATTAATTAAATTTCTTTTTGACTTAGTCTCTTTATTAATCCGGGGTCGCCACAGCGGAATGAACCGACAACTTATCCAGCATATGTTTTTATGTAGCGGAAGCCCTTCCAGCTGCGGACAATTTAGCACTACGGACAATTTAGCCTACCCGATTCACCCATACCACATGTCTTTCGACTTCTGGGGGAAACAGAAGTACCCGGAGGAAACCCACGCGACCATGCAAACTCCACACAGAAATGCCAACTGACCCAGACGAGGCCCAGAACCAGCGACCTTCTTGCTGTAATGTGATAGCACTACCTACTGTGCCACCTTGTCACACACATGAAATAAGTTTCACTTAAATAATTCATACATTAACAAAACAATATATAAAAAAAGGTTATTTAAAATAAGAACTGCTTGACAAACTGCACCTTAAATCACATCCTGTTTGCACTCTCTTTCTCTCTCTCTCTCTCTCTCTCTCTCTCTCTCTCTCTCTCTCTCTCTCGTTATAAAGTGTTAAACTGTTTTAAATAAACATAAAATATTCAGTTTTAAATTATCATCCGTATGACCAAAAATAAAGGATTAGCCTCTTTTAATCTACAATTGAATGCCCCTTTGGTTTCTATGGTGATTTATGAACTTCAGGCAGAGCATACATCACTGGGATGACAGGAAAACCTTTTGTCAAAAATCTCAACACTAATTGGCTCATCAAACTCTTCCGATGTCAATTCTATTGACCTTATTGCCTAGTTGCCTATGGGAGAAATGACTAGGAATAATAAAGAGCAAAAAAACTGTGTGTTTTTGACTGTACATAAATTAAGCTAACTAAGCATAACAAGCTGTTTTTAATATCTAAAAATGAACAGAAGTGGGGCGCCACGGTGGCGTAGTGAGTAGCATGTTCGCCTCACAGCTAGAAGGTAGCTGGTTCGAGCCTCGGCTGGGTCAGTTGGCATTTCTGTGTGCAGTTTGCATGTTCTCCCCGTGGTTGTGTGGGAGACATGTGGCACAGGTGAATTGGGTAAGCTAAATTGTCCGTAGGGCATGTGTGTGTATGAGAATGTATGGATGTTTCCCAGAGATGGGTTGCGGCTGGAAGGGCATCTGCTGCGTAAAACAAATGCTGGATAAGTTGGTGGATCATTCTGCTGTGGCGACCCCTGATTAATAAAGGGACTAAGCCGACAAGAAAATGAATGAACAGAAGTGAATGAGACCGGATGTCTCGAGTCAATAAAGTTCCAATGGCTGCATCTGCTCATATATGAATAATAAGGTCAATAGAAATGTATCAACCTCCATTTAAAGGCAACAGTGGGCTCCTTATCCACTTTCATATATAAAGTATAATCTATTTTGGCACTTCTACCCTTTCTGAAAGAGGAGGGGAAGATATTTTAATTAAACACTATAAAGACACAAGAGTTTCCTTGAAAAAAAATGACCAAATTTGTGCAAGCAGCAAACAGAGCGGTGCAGGAATGACCGTCATGAATATCCATGAATAATTCATGAGTAAAATAAGTAAACAATATTCTAACGCTTAATGCATCTTTATATTTCAGACTTCATTACAAAGTCCTTGCTTTTCATCCCCAGCAAGCAATTCATCATTTAACAAAGCTTCATTAAAAACCCTTATAACATCATGTTCCATAGGGTGACAGATAATGATTTATGTAGTGTTCTGAGGCTCTTTGCTGAAATTGTTCTTCTGGATTACATAAAAAAAATATTTAACAATCCTTGTTTGTAGAAATATATATATTTTCTTACTTGAGAAACATTTAAATAACCTTGAGAGAATATCAGTGCAGTAGCGAAACCATGAAATCAGAATCTCCTCACACTCAGAGCTGAATGTTGCTTCGGATAAAAGCATCTGCTGAATGCATAAATGTAACTTCATGAAAGCCTCCATGCGGCGAAGAAACGTCAAAGAGCTACTTTCAAAGGTGTCTTTTGAGTCTACATGTTTTCAAATTCTCTTTAAAGAAAAATGCTATGCGTGAAAAAGGAGTACGACTTCAGACAAGCTGGAAATTTCACAATTATTACACTAATATTATCCTGTGAATACGGCACATAAGTGGATCTTTAAAACGGTCAAGTCAAATGTTACAGATGCTTGGATTCATCAAACACATCTGATTATCTCCCAAACTGAACTAGGAGTGTCAAATAAGGGACACGTACGAAAGAGAATCGGGATCAGACTATGGAAACACTGTATTAATATGTACAGTATGTGTGGGCATCTCTTTATTCATATGAATGCGTTTCAGCCATGAAAAATGCAAGGATTGTCATTTCTCATTCTATGACATGGATTTGCTGTGAGGTAGGGCTGTAACGATACACCAAACCCACGATTCGGTTCGTATCACGATTTTTGACCCACGATTCGATTCGTATCACGATTTTTTTTCGTGAGGGGTGGGAATTCTTTTTTTTTTTTAAACAATATTTTTTATCAAATAACATTTGAAAAATCTTTATAAACTGAACACCAAAGAACAAGATTAACCATGCAAATTATTAACTATATAAATATCCAAATATAAAATAAATAAATAGCCAAAGCTATAACACTTCTGTTTTTTTTGTAACAAAATACTGTTGAAAAACAAACAGAACTAAACTCCATTGTGGAGATGATTCGAGCATGTTGAAAATAGTTTTTCAATCAAGTTCTCTTACATTTAAGAGATGTAAACTTTGCCTGACAAATGTGGCAGCATGTGGAGGAAACACAACTAATTTATACAAAGCGCACAAGAATGAGGCTGCCAAAATGGGCAATGCAGTAAAAAAAAATCGACCGCAGAAGTCAGACGAACAGATGCAGCCATCAATTAGTGATGCATTTAAGCGATGCACAAAATATAGGAGGGACAATGTGAGGTGGAACAAATGCACTGATGCAGTAACCAAGAATCTCTGCGAAAAAAATAGTGTCTTTTAAAATAATTTTTTCTTTTCTTTCTGAGACCTCGTAACCACACCCGACAGCTATAATTGTCCGGACGTACATATTTCTCCAAAACAGCTATTCTACGAGCCTACAAACGTATCAGTGGTGAGCTGCAACAGCCCAATTCCACCACAGTCGAGTATTTTTCACTTACAACAGATGTGTTCGAGTACAAAAATGACACTTTACATGTCGCTAACTTTCCATTTCATTGACACGGAATGGACACTGGGGTCAAAATGCCTCCAAACTGAACCTAGCTGTGCCCAACTCAATTGAGAAGATGGAGAAAGCCCGCAGAGACCGTGCCCTTTCTGTTGTGAACTATTAAATTCTTATTTTCCCCGGAGCGGGACAAATTTTCACCGCACAGTTGGACAGGCACAAACAAAAATATAATTCATACATTTTTCTTAGAAAAAAATATCTTTTTGAAATGAATTTCGTTAGGTATAATTTTTATCTTAATTGTTATGTAATTTTGGTTGATCATTTAACTACTAGATAAAAAAGAATAATAAATAAACTTTGCGGTGATGCGCTTCAAAACAAGCGCGCTATATGCTTCAGCGCCAAAACACAAGTTGCCGTGAGATTGTGTTGGTTTGGTAAATAAAATAGCCTAAATAAAATTAAAGTTAAATATTCATAGTTTCAGAGAACCCCATATTAAAGTCGGGACATCTGGTGATCCCTCTGGCCCATCCCTCTCTGTGCAGCCAGATTAACAGTGTGAGCAAAGCATCTTATATGCGGTAAAAAAAAACAGCCGCTTCGACAGCATTGGCAACGTTTCGTTGTCTGTTGTCACGGGAACTTTTGATATGCTGATCTTCCAATCTATCACAGCCTCTTTACGTATTCTGTGTGTACTTTACGTATCATCTGTATGTTGGTTGTGTTGCCTGTCACTAAAGCACTTACGGCATATTGTGTGGGTCTTGTTCACGCAATTGCTATCCTGTATCTCCACTGGGTAGCTGAAATGTTGCCATACTGCTGACTTATATGAAGAGGGAGGGTCCGCAATCTCTGGGTTAGTTGCCATGTTTCCTCACGTTCTTCTTCAACTAGCTCAACTTTTGCAGGAAGGCGTTACATGATTGAAAAGTTAGTCACGGGTGTGTCGCGATTCTTCCTTATCAAATCGCAACACAGGATCGTGGATCTTAGTGTCGCGATTTCGGTTTCATATCGCGTATCGTTACAGCCCTACTGTGAGGTGAAATATAGTTCTCTCTGGACAGTACACAGGATTGAACCCTGAGAACTGTTACGGAATTCCACACGAGACATGACCACAAGAATTGTCTGACACTAAAACAATAAACTTTCTAATCTGAGAAGATCATCTAGGAAACCAGTTGTTTAGGTTGTCTCGATCATGTATCCTGAGCCCCACTCTTTGCCCTGGACTTCACCTTCTCCACCAGGGGTGCGTTTACGAAAACCATCATTAGCCAACTAAGGTCGCAAGTTCTGTCGTTACAAACATGGTTCATTGATTTGACGTTTCCACAATCCGTCATTTCAGCGGTTCATTCTCAAACTTCGTTGCAAACTTGTGCACTTGCAACTACACCTCTGGAGCTGTAGTTAGAAACATTTTTCCTGGCTGTGTTCTATTCCCAGTTATCCCCCCTATGCCCTATTCGTTTTGAACATTCTAACATTTAAACTTAATAAAAAGAAAAAAAGCATTGAGGCCATCACTTTTAGGTGTAATTTGCTTTCAAAGCACTTTTATAGTTCAGTTTTAGTGATCTTCAGGTTTACAATTGTGCTTCCTTCGCAGTGCACTTTGAAAACATTGATGTCATTTTGAACACAGCCAAGTAGAATGTTATGTCTCCAAAGCTAGTATATTTTTACAGTCATTGCTCCAAAGCTTGTGAAAACACAAAAACATAGCATACGTTAATGCTTTTATTTGATAGTAGGTTATTTATTATGAAATGAAGCCTACTGTATATGACACGAGCCTGCTGGTTTGAACATTTCTGCAGTGGTTTGCATGTGTCAAACTGCAAAAGTAGACTTTTCATAAAATAAAAAATAAATAAATGACATCTTAATTTTTTTTTCTTAAAGTAGGATAGTTTTTTTCATTTCCTAATAAATAATAAATATTACATTTAATTTCTTAATAAATAGCCTTATTATTTATTTTTTTATATGATTTATATCAGTTTGTCTAGTAGCTCGCTGCGTATGTCGGCGGACTTGTGATGTAGAGTGGAGTTAACTGTGTCAACGGGGTTCAAGTTTTGTGAAGAATGGTTTCAGAAAGCAGGCAAGACAAAAGCCAAACAGTGAAAAAGAAATAAGCAAGAAAATAACAGGATGAGAATGTAGTAAATTCTGAAAACGTGGTAAAAATCAGCCTGCACTGAGTGTTTACTAGTTCTGGATTGCTTTTGAAACAATATTGGTTGGGTTTAGGGAAGTGGGCGGGTGCTGAACAATCGGTGCTTTTTAAAACACTATTGGTTGGGTCAAGGGAAGGAGGAGGGTGGGTCAATCAATCGGTCAGTCAGTCAACAGCGGCCTCAAGTGGATTTATGCAAGATAAGCAGGCACAAATGACAAAATTTATATACAGCGCCATCTAGTGGACTGCAAAACTGCAAAAAACTTAGCTTCTGGGATGTAGTTGGTGCTCTCCAGAAATGTATATAAGTGTAAGTAATCAGAATGAGCCTGGGTTGGCCTTTACCTTTACCTTTAGACACTTTTGTTGTTGTTGAACCAAGTAAAAACCCAATGAAAAGTTTGACAATGAGAATTGAATCATGAGCAATGAGCATTTGCCATTGAGATGAATGTGAATGCTAACTGGTTGCTGCTATAATTAATACCCCAAGAAGCTCTGTAATATATTTTCCATGGAAACACAACCTAATGGTGTGCATCTGAGCCAAAGGGTCAAACTCATTACTAGCTCTGGGTCGACGTCCTGTCGAGACTGAGTGACATTTAAGCTGAAAGGACACCACCGACATATTTCTGTAACTGACCTGGGAGACCTTTACACTGTGATGGATTCAAATTCCAAAACATGTTTTATAGAGAGGAAGTCGGAAACTTCCCTTAGACATACATCGACGCTCAACACCATATTTTGTTCTTCTTGTACTGGTCACATTCAGGTAACACACTTGTTTAAAGCTTATCTTTATGTAAGAGCTGTATTATCGCAGTTTATTTTCCCAGCTCAGGACTGCCGCTGAGTGTTTGGCTTCTGACTCATTTCCATTCCAGCGCTCCTTCAGAAACAGAACACCGTTTTCATTCCAGTACAGCAGTCATTTCCTGGAACTATCTTAACCTCCCATATTACACTCACACTAATTCCAGCTCTGCATGAAGTCTGGTTGACAAAACAAATGTGGGTACAGTTTGGCATACTGTGGCATCGAATTCCATTTCATCTAACTGAATCATCCAATGTCACGTTGCCCCTGTTTTTACTTAACTCCAATCTTTAGTTCTCTATTTGAGGTAAGTTTATCCTGCTGTGACACTCATTTTCTCACCTGGACATTCTGTGACTGATTTTTTTCTTCAAACAATTTCCACCAGCATAATAGCACTCAACTCATCTCTGAGCATTAACATTTGGCAAATTAGCTCACTTGCTTCATATTGCATAAGAAACCACACATAATTACAACAATATTAGCTGGTGGATTGAACAAAATAAATAGAGCACGGAATCATTTCCATACATTCACATATTTGTTATGGTATGCAATGAGAAATCTTTGTCTTTAAATGGGTCTTAAAAAAACTTTTAAATCTCAGCTCACTTAAACCTCTATCTTATTTCTGCAAGCGATCAATTAATTGCAATCTGTTCATTCCCTGGAGCACAGATTATTACTCCTATTTATGCCTGTTCTCATTTACTTGCATAAAGACCCCTCAACTGGATTTCTAATTACACTTCAAACCCCTCACGGCTAGTGATGGACCTCCATCAAATCTTCTGGGCTTTATAATTTTTTAGATTAAATAGTTTTTGTCTTATCTTACTAAAGATCTTTGAGCATTCAGAACTGTACAGACTCACTCACTCATTCACTCACTCATAAAAGTCCATACCTTTAAAACACTCTTAGAAATATAAAGGCCCTCAAGTAAAAATAAAGGCCCGAACATATAACTGAAAAAAAAAAGTCAAAAAAACTGGTAACACTTTATTTGATGGTCCATTTGAGTATTAGTAGACGGACTGCTTAATACCTGCTGATACTGCTCCTTCAACAGACATTTAACTGACTATAAGAAACTTTGTAAGTACATGTAGTACATAGCAGAGTCCAGATACTAGCTCTGTCTAGTCCTGTGTGTTGTCATTGTGTCTCTGTATGAGTGCCAATTCTGGGCACGCTTGGACCGTATGCACTTCTGCTTGATACGGGCGCGTGAGGTCTGGACGTGTTCACAATTGCGTGCTCTCGTCCTGGTGTTTGTTTGTTCTGTCGGCATCGCGCTGTTTTATTCTCAGCTTCTCAGTCTAGTTGGTTTCGGTTTTGGATGGCGCTGAGATGAAGCATGCGCGTTGCATATGTGTGAGCGCACGGTAAGATGTTTTTATTTTATCGTGTGCTTGTGTCTTGCGTTCAGTCCTCTGTTGCGTTTAGCACGTGGTGTGTGTTTACATGTCATCATGCGAGCACGCAGTTAATGAGTTCTCTCATTGGCTGTGTGTTCTAGTCTCTATGTGAGCACATGGCTTGTGTTGTCATGTGCTCTCCCGTCTATTGCCTAGCCCCACCCTCCTTGTTAACCCATTATTAGTCTATCTTGTTCACCTGTTTGTTTGTTAATTAAATCTGCTTTATCTTCTCCACATGTCTGCTGTCCTGTGCCAGTTTGTTGTCGATTATTCTCCAGTCATGCCGTGTCCAGCCTTGTCCTGTCCTGTTTTTTCCCTGCCAGCCCAGTCAAGTTTGTTTTTGCCTTTTTATTAATGGTTTCCTCCTCAGGGTAGTTTGTTTTGCTGTTTTGTTTTATTTTTTATTAATAAACCCATATTATTTGTGCTGCACTTGAGTCCTCATCCTTTTCCCCAACCCCAACCGTGACACATGTTAGCTTACACAAACCCTAACCCCAACCTCACAGTCTACTTATAATCTAATGAGAATTAGTTGGCATGTAGATGCAATGTAACGTAATTCAACAGACCATCAAAACAAAGTGTGACCAAAAAATGTTTTATTAAGTGGCTTTAATTACTATGTACTTACATTTTTGTAGTGTGTAAGGCTTGAAGCTTATGTTGCTATTCTGAACCAATAATCAGAAACAGAATGCAGTTGAAGGATGGCGTGTTTAAATTAATTATTTATCTGACTCCATTAAAGTTGTTATCATCATTGATAAAGAGAAAAAATCTCAATGCCTCAAAGCAGGCGAATGTGTTTATTAAGTTACCTGTTTAAGTATACAGACAGTAGAATGAATTAAAGTAACATACTTTATAGAGAAACATGGCTGTAACATATGAACTGCTGTGTAACAAAGAAAGTCAAACTGCCTTTGTTAACATGTCAGGCTACGCAGTATCAGGCTGGAGTACTCACACTATGCTATGTGAATCGTGCCCAGGCCCGTTTCCCGGATCGTTTGAGAAGTGTGAGCGCTCTTAATCACGCGCAGGCACAGTACAGTTGGCCGGCCCTGGCCCGGTTGGAAGAGGTGTGCCTGGGCATGGTTCACTTGGGCTCAGTGTATAGTGTGAGTGCAAAGCACGCCTGAGCACGAAACTGAAGTCGAGACGTGACTTTTGGGGACTGTTTCATATGGATTTATTAATCATTCTTAATGTTTAATGAACACAAACCAGACAGTGGCCAGATATTATTATTATTAATAATAATAATAATAATAATAATAATAATAATAATAATAATAATAAATACACAAATTAATAAATAAAAGCAAAAAAATAAGTTGTGATCACAACATAACTTTTTTGTTATGTCAAGATCACGAGAAAATGAAGTCGTTATCACGAGAAAACAACTTTTTGTTAAGTCGAAATCACGAGAAAACGAGTTGAGATAATTAAGTCGTGATCACGACATAACAAGTAAGAAAATATATTTTACTGCATGACCTTTTAGGACTTAAACCCCTTGTCAAAAGTGATTGTTGCATAATAGGTCCCCTTGAATATTTTATTATCATAAATGTTACTATCTATTTACTTAGAAATCAGTTTTTAATGAAATATTGTTCTTAAAAAATTCACAATTAAGTGTCTAATTTAAGTCGTAGAGCATAACAATGTCAAATTACATTAGCAAAGCACATTAAATAGAAAAAGAGTAAGTCATTAATAATAAATTCTGCAATATTCTATGAAAAGTTATTTGAAATTTCACTGTGACTTGTAAGTATGCAAGAATGTCTGAACTATAAAGCATTGAAAGGTGTGCAGTCTTATTTAAACACACAAAAAAACTCCAAATTTAACAAATTAATCATTACAAATATTTTTAAAAAATGCTGTCCTTTATAAATCACTCCATGAAGACATGATCTAACTGAATTCATGTTATGTAACACCCCGTTCACATTGACAGTGATTGTGCCTGGTCACACAGCATGAATCAAAATCATGTTTCTGCTATTGTTATATTAAATCCCTGCGTGTGTGAAATCACAACAGAACATCTAAATAAAGTCACCTGTGCCCCATCTGCACTCTCATTCGAAACGAATCACTAAGTTCCTAGACACAGTCTGTCATTACGCTCATAAATCCTCTGCTGATTTCTCAACAGCTTGTATAAACACAGCGCACACAACACCTACAATATTAAAACACTCATCTCGCTCGTCTCTCATAAATATGTCATGGTGTCTTGTGTGACTGAAGATGCCAGCCCTTCTATTCATGCAACACACACGGTCAGCCTACAGGTGTGTGTGTGTGTGTAACCACGTGATTCAATGTAATCGTGCATTATTAAAATGTAAACTGAATATTCATGAGGCAGACGCTGACAACTCTGTCCAAGAAGGTCACGCTGTCAATATATATTGTTAGCCATGGGAATAGAGTGCATGTCCAGAATAAAGAAGTGCTGTAATATGGCTTTAAGAGCTAAGAAACTGAATTCCTGCAAAGAGATGGAACGTATTTCATTTGTGTTTGAACCTTGGAAAAAAGGCAGTAAAGAGAGAGAGGAAATCTGGAAATAAAGGAAGTTGTCAGACTCATTCTCACCAGGCGGCTCTAGCAAACACAGGATGTGCTCTCATGCACAAAGCTAATTGGACAGTGGTTTGTCACTTCTCCTTCACTGCACTCACACACACTCAAGCTGCTAGAGAGAAATATAAACACTTGATTTTTGTATATAAGAAGGTATTAATGCATCCAAATGGTCTTAAATTGAATCAGTTGTACATTAAAAACACAATTAAAGGGGTAGTTCACCTTAAAATGTAAATTTCAAATTTTTTTGTTTAACACAAGAAGATATTTTGAAGAAAGCTGAAAATTGATTCATTCATTTTCTTTTCGGCTTAGTTCCTTTATTAATCTTGGGTCGCCACAGCAGAATGAACCGCCAACTTATCCAGCATATGTTTTACGCAGTGGATGTCCTTCCAGCTGCAACCCATCAATGGGGAACATCCATACACACTCATTCACACACACACTTAGGACAAGTTTGGCGTCCCCAATTCACCTATAACACGTCTTTTGACTAGTGGGGGAAACCAGAGCACCCGGAGGAAACCCATGTGAACACGGGGAGAACATCGAAATGCCAACTGACCCAGGCTCGAACCAGCTTCCTTCTTGTTGTGAGGCCATTGTGGTACCCACTGTGCCACTGTGATGCCCAACTTTCTTCAAAAAATGTAATATATTTAGTGTTTAACAGCAAAAAGAAGGTAACGCTTTAGTTTACAACGTGCAAAGTACCGCGTAAGTACAGTGAAATAATGGTGTACATTTCTGTAAGTATAGTATAAGTATAAAGAGTGTATGTGTAGGTATAAGGGAACAAACAGTAATGCTTGGGAAATGAGGGGGTAACAACCAGATACGTAACACACAAAGTACCGTATAAGTACAGTGAAATAATAGTGAAATAACAACCCCAAGAAAAAAAAAAATGAGTGAACATAAGTTATCACTCTTTTTCTGTTTTTATTTTGCATTATCATATCCACTATAAAACACAAAAAATGTCCTGTTGATTATTAATGAAAATGTGAGTAATTGAAGCAAATTGAGTACAGTAAACCCCAAAAAATGCAAAGAACTCAAACCAACTGAGTACTGTAAAACCCAATGAGTTAAGGCAACTTAAACCGTTTATAGAAACCAATTGCTACAAACCATTTGAGTAAAAAAAAATCTATATAAGTACTGTGAACTTACTCGATTTAAGTTGAAGTAATGAGGTATTTAATTAATTCATTACCTTCAACACTGAGTTCAAAACTCTTTTCTAATGAGTAAAATAACCTTTCAGTAATTTTGAGTTAGCTACACTTATTTCATTCCATAAAGGGTTTTACAGTGTAGTAAAATCATAAAATATAGCACTGTCTACTTTATTGTATATATTGTATATCTATTTTATACATCTATTTTATGTATATCCATTTTCTTTAATATGCAAAATTAGATTTAATGTGGAAAATTATTATTAAAATAAAGAAACAATCAAATGTAATAGATGTAATAGACACAGCTGTTAAATGTATATTAGAAATAAATGCTAACAATTTTACTTAGGTTTAGTGATTTAAACATAATCCTGATCCTTATTAAATGTACTGTATAGTATGTTTGCCAGGAGGTGAGCAATTACTTTAAGTGATCCCGATTGATTTTACCTAGTAAAGACAATAAAACCAAAGATAGTAAAATGTAATCAATGTAGTCTTGATTGTTTTCATTACCAGATGGCTTTACTGCACAAAAAAGGTCAACTTTTATGAATATACTATTTTGCATAAGCCAAATCTACTATACATGCATCAGCCTACTTTTTTGCAAAACTTAAAAAATACGTTGCTCTGGTTACATTTCCCTTCAGATAATAATAATAATAATAATAATAATAATAATAATAATAATAATAAT
>CAIGQQ010000153.1:2039559-2068494 GCA_903798035.1 Danio albolineatus
ATAATAATAATAATAATAATAATAATAATAATAATAATAATAATAATAATAATAATAATAGGGCACCGCGGTGGCGTAGTGAGTAGCACGTTCGCCTCACAACAAGAAGGTCGCTGGTTCGAGCCTCGGCTGGGTCAGTTGGCATTTCTGTATGGAGTTTGCATGTTCTCCCCGTGGTTGCGTGGGTTTCCTCCGGGTGCTCCGGTTTCCCCCACAAGTCCCAAGATATGCGGTACAGGTGAATTGGGTAAGCTAAATTGTCCGTAGTGTATGTGTGTGTAAACAAGAATAAGTGGATGTTTCCCAGAGATGGGTTGCGGCTGGAAGGGCATCCGCTGCATAAAACAATGCTGGATAAGTTGGTGGATCATTCCACTGTGGCGACCCCGGATTAATAAAGGGACTAAGCCGACAAGAAAATGAATGAATGAATGAATAATAATAATAATACGTTACATTTATTTAGCACTTTACACAATGGGGGGGAGGAAGAGATATCTCCTCATCCACCACCAGTGTGCAGCATCCACTTGGATGATGCAACGGAAGCCATATTGCGCCAGACCGCACACCACACACCAGCTGATTAGTGAAGAGGAGACAGAGTGATTATGCCAATTATGATATGGGGATGGTTAGGAGGCCATGAAGGACAGGGGCCAATAGGTAGATCTGGCCAGGATGCCAGGGTTAAACCCCTACTCTTTTTTTGAAGAACAACATTTTTAACGACCACAGAGAGTCAGGACTTCGGTTTAACATCTCATCCGAAAGACCGGTGACAAAACCACTAGAGGGCGTTGTCTACATTTTTACGAATCTGAAATACATTATGAAATTAGGTAAACATGTTACGGATATATTCTGATCAGTCATATTATAGTTTATTACAACCCAGGCTTATTGGAAACGTGCCATAGCCAACACTTTTGTAAAACCTAAAATATGTTGTTCCGGGTACGTTTTATTGCACATTTCCAATTGCAAATCCACTAGAGTAGTAGTCGTTGCGGCTGTAGTAGTAGAAGTAGTAGTAGTAGTAGTAGTAGTAGTAGTGGTAGTAGTAGTAGCATTAGTAATTTCTGTAGTAGTAGTAGTAGTTGGTGTAGTACTTATTGTAATTATCATTATTATTAATAATGTTCTTGTTGTCAATTATTATTACTGTTGTCCTTTTTTTTTACTGTCATTACATTACTATCATTGTTGTCACTCCTTACCACTGATTGGTGTCTTTCTATCTATGTTTTATTTATATCTATGGTATTTGCTTAATTTATTGACTGTTATGTTTACAGTTATATATATACTGTTATATGTATACAGTTGAAATCAGAATTATTAAACCCCCTTTTTCTTTTTTTCTTTTTTAAATATTTCCCAAATGATGTTTGACAGAGCAAGAAAATTTTCACATTATGTCTGATAATATTTTTCTTCTGGAGATAGTCTTATTTGTTTTAATTCTACTAGAACAAAAGCACACACACACATACACGCAAACACATGCGCCTGCAACTACCCGAATGTATTATAGTTGTTGTTGTTTTTTTCATCTGTTCTTTGTTGTTCTGTTTCTTTGTTTATGATACCAATTTGTGTATCTCTTGCATATTCTAATAAAAAAAATGTATAAAAAATATATAAACACTATTTTGATACAGCATTTTAAATCCTATTATTGTCTGTTATCATACAACAATAAAATGATGATGGCTTGTGATACTATTTACATTCATCATTACAGTGGAAAGCCACAAAAAAAAAAACTGAAGTCTGTATTCCTCCAGTGACATCACAGCATGATTTTAAAGAGCTGAGCTGATGTTCATGAGCTGAGACGCTCTGCATCTTACCTCCTGGACTCTCCAGAGATCTGATCGATCCAATCTCCTCCAGGGACAATCTGTTAAAGAGACTCCCAGCCATAGTTCAATCTCTCTGAAACCTCTTTTTCCTGCCTCTAATTCACACGCGTCCCTTTCCTCTTTTCTGCTCGTTCACTTTTTCCCTTTGACGTCAGCATCGATTACCAGAAAGCCTCCCCACCTCTCATTCTTCCTCTCACTTGTCCCTTCAGATCTTCCTTTCCTTGACTGCTTTCTCCCAGTCTTCTTGATCTTCCTGTTTTCGTCTTCCCTCTTCACTTTATGAGGTAGTTTGAAACGACTGGGCGTCTTTGCTTTCTGCCTCCTAATTTCTTACTATCCGACTGTAAAAGCGCAGAATCCAGATACACAGGTTGCCAGAGAATTCCAGCCTCCTCCCCATCGCTCTCTCTCTCAATGCCTGACAGACCCACTGAGAAAGCACAAAACTAAATGCAGAGATCTAATAAGAGGAGACAACGCAGAAGATGGAGAGAACACATACAATCCAATTTTCTTAAACGTTTCTCCTATGAAATTACATCGTCAGTGAATGAAGATGTCTATTTATGAATCTCAGATCTCAGTTTACTGTGAGAAAACACTGTGGATTTTGAGGTCTCGACAGTATCTCTTACACATCTCGTTTCTTGTGAGATGTGTTCCTCTGAGATTAGCTTCACTGAAAAAGAGGAAACAATTAAAAAGTGGGTTTCTTTAACTACTGTTTCTAAATCATGTTTCTACACTTTAGTAAAATTGAAGAGCCCCTATTATGGGTTTTTAAAAATGAGCTTGTTTGCTCTAAGTGAAATGAAATATACAGCTTAGGCTTAAATCTGTAAGTGCAGTGTTTAAAACTATAGATTCATCTATAAAAGAGTCGACTCATAGTGCTTCAAATGAATTGTCTTGATAACGAGTCTTTAGTCATTTTGGCGCGACGTGGACACAAAATGTAAGCCCCGCCCATTTCCTAAACCCGGGAAAATTGAAACCCCCGGCCCCGCCCACAAACACAGTAGCAAGAAAAAGAAAAAGGAGAAGAAGAACATTGTAGCAGACGCCGGTTGAGTCGCGACAACGCTGTGCTCAGCTGGATATTACTGGAAGTGTGAGGATGAACCAAAGATGAAACTATGAGGAGTCAGTGGTTAAGGTTTATTTTTGCAAAAAGACCTCAACATTATAGCCCCAGCCTTGTGCTTCAGCAATCTACACGCTTACAACGGGGGATTCGTCAGCCGTTTGTTAAAGGAAGCGTCAGAAAAGACTATTGATGTATAGGACTTTGCAGAGCTTGACAGGAACTTTACAGTACACAGTTCATGGACCAGTTTCTTCCTCCATTTTACAAATGTAAGTAAGTGCGATTAAAACGGTTGCGTCCTTATTTTCTCTAGCTTGCAAATTATGTATTTAATTGTGTTTTGTTACTTGTAACCATTTGTAGTGTATCTGGTTATTCTCTATATTCTCATATCGCGTCTAAAGCCACATTGAAAACGCCACGCTTGCTGATTTGTTTATGGATTAAAATTTATTTGTGAGCTCGCGATCCACTGCCATTTGTCGATGCTATGGCCACTGTCAGCTGTTCATACACACGTGCAGTGGTCAGGTTTCAAAATAGTTTGGCTTTTGTTACTATGTGGATTAATACTGAATGTGTTTCATTGTTTTTACTTATGGTTAAGAATAGAGCAATATGCTGGTGTTTAACTGCACTGCTTTGATGTTCTCCTGCATTGGACTCACACACATACCTGCCAACATTTGTCCCTAAAAATCCAGGAGACCAGGGGGGTTAGAATCGGGGGTGAGGTGTCTAAATAACACTGTTGTAAACTGGGGACTACTGTGAAGTGTTTTGGGCCACCGCTGCGATAGGATCCTATTCCAATGAAATGCTGAGGACTGGAGGGGGGATGGTTGAAATTACGAGAGTTTTCCAGGAGAGATAACAAAACAGGATGGGTCTAAAAGTGTTGGCAGGTATGCTCACACATGCACTCTGACTACTTCAATATTGTTGATAAGCCACAATGGGCATTTGTCTCACGCTGCATGCTGTCGACCAATCGCAACAGACTGTCATCGGTCCAATCAGCGCAGATTAGTATCACGCTAAGGAGGGGTTTGGGAACAAATGAATCGCTAAACAATTAACACAGGAGTCGCTGGGATAATTATGTAAAAATAAATGCATATTATAAGACACTGAAACTATGAAATTTGACCCTTTTTAATGTATAATAGAGGTTCTTTAAAACAACAAAAAACAAACAAAGTAGATTTAAAACAGGGCTAGCTGCACACGCTTGTTTACATGGACCATCTTAATGTGATTAAAATGAGATTTTTTCTACATTGAACTGTACTTATTGAAACTACCTCAAGTAAATGCAATCATTTAGTGTGGATAATGCAATTAAACTTGTAATTACAGTAGACATAATTGACATAGGTTTTGTTCTCTGACTTTATTCAGAGAATACATGCATGTAAACATCTTAGGGTGCTTTCACATCTGTAGTATGTTACCCTTGGTACAGACTAAGGTGAAAAAAAAATATTTTGGTTCCATTGCACACCAGACCGACTGCTCTAAACCAGGGGTGCTCGACCCTGTTCCTGGAGATCTACCTTGTGTAACCCCGCCGGTCCTACCTCACCCGACCTTCTGCATGAGAGTCGGTCGCTCTACCAAGGAGGCTAAAGGCCATGGCCTCTAACGCCTGTCGCTAGAGCACCTTTAGAGGTCAGAGGAGTGAGGTTTACTAGCTCAGCACTTCACTAGCCGGCCTCTGCTACACTTGCTGCAAATTTCAGTTGTAACCCATATCAAACACACCTGTCTGTAATTTTTAAGTGCTGTTCAGGTCCTAATTAATTCGTTCAGGTGTGTTTGATAGGGTTGGAGCTGAACTGTGCAAGAAGGTAGATCTCCAGGAACGGGGTTGAGCACCACTGCTCTAAACGGAACCAGTTGAAACGACTCAAAAAGCAGTCACGTGACAGCATCCATTGAGTAGGGGTTTACCCTGGCATCCTGGCCAGATCTGCCCACTGCCCTCGGTCCATCATGGCCTCCTAACATCCCAATATCATAATTGGCTTAATCACTCTGTCTCCTCTCCACCAATCAGCTGGTGTGTGGTGTTCGGTCTGGCGCAATATGGCTGCCGTCGCGTCATCCACATGGATGCTGCACACTGGTGGTGGATGAGAAGATCCCCCTCGTTGTGTAAAGCGCTTTGAGTGTCTAGTAAAGCGCTATATAAATGTAAGGAATTATTATTATTATTAACATCCACATTAGTGGTTTTCTAGACAAACTTACTGAACTACATTTTGATTGGTAAAAATGATCAAGGAAACACATGTGCGCAACACACAGAAGTAATCAATGGGTGGAGGAAAAGTCAGCAGGCAGTATGGGCCTCCTCACAAATCCATGTTTGTTCACAAGCCCCCACAACTGCGCTTAAGTGTCAAATAAATAATTTCTCATCCCTGAATGCATGTCGCAGCTGACCACAGCAGCTAGTTTAGTCCAAAAATGCAAAGTACATTTGCTTTACCAGGGATTGTTTGAATATGTACTAGGCATGGGCTAGGCATGGGTTGGTATAAGATTCTGACGGTATGATAACCTTGGATAAAAATATCACGGTTTCACGGTATTGTGATTACTGCTATAAAATAATTTATTTTCTTTGTCTGGGTAAAAAACTAAAACTTTTTTCCCCTTTGGACACAATATATTTTAATAAGTTTAAGATATTTTGGAGCAGTAAACATGTCAGGCTAAATAATTCGAATAAATCATTGACTTCTGCTGTCTTCATTAGTTTTCAAAACACAGATTTTTATAATTTAAAACGGCATCTTTGGATATCTTTTCTGCTGGAGATAATGTTGTCCTAAAAAAAAGAAAAAAAAATCTTACACATACCTTAGAAACGTTATATAGCAGAAAATTTTGACGGTTTTAAAATCTTGATTTTTCCATACCCTGGTATTCACCTTATTCTTCGTGTACGAGTAGGTGCAGCCATTTGAATCTTTTTGGCTCCAGACTTTCGGTCTCATTCACTTCCGTTCATTTTTAGACATTAAAAACAGCTTGTTATGCTTCTTGATGTACCCTTGAAAACGGCTGTTGTCCCATGCCTAACCAAGACTACCTTATAGAGCAGGTCTCAATACAATTTCATAGTCAGCTTTTGGTATGCATCCAATATGATGCGTCCTTCTCAAAAGAACCGCACCAAAAGTGCAAAGGAACATTGGTATGTTATATCAAAACTAAATGTGGCAGGAGTGAACGCACCCCTAATTGAGTTATTGTACTGCATGTAAATGACGAAATATAAACAAATAATCACAGTATTCGTCCACAAGTAAACGTAGTCATTGTTAATTTTAAACTTAAATTCCAAACATTTGGTCTAGAAAATTTTAGATGAGAGCTATTACAGCAAAAAATATGACTGCATTACATATTCATGTATTCTGACAACTTAAGCACCAGGCTGGTACTGTGGGCATTACACTATTACAGTTAATCTGTAAACAACCCCAAGATAATCACTGTAATTCTACCACACACTGCTGGTACATTTCTGTTCAGTGTGACATCACAGAGCACTATTTATTTATATTTATTTGGAGAACTACTGTCTTAACCACAAATGTGCAAAATACTGCAAATGAATGCATATTCATCATGCACAATGTGTTGAAGTGTAAACATAAACACTGAAAATCCAAACCTTGGAATGATAAATACAAAAACAAACAAAAAAACAGTGCGGAGAGCACGTACAGTTCTGACAGCTGGGTAAAGCAGTAAGCCAGGCTGTATGATCTGCTAGTTGTCACAATGTTGGCAGCTAGTGTTTACTTATGGCTAACTAGACCTCATTATTACAACTGTCAACTGAGGGGATTTGAGGCTTGTATCCTTTAGACAGTTAAATGAGGACACTGGATGACACTTCAGTAATGGCAAGGAAACATTTTCTTTAGCAAATCGAGTAAAGGAATCCAACAGGTCCTAATTATCATGACTCAAAATACTGAATGTCACTGTTCACAAGCTAAGTGGAATGTTGAATGAGCTTTTTCCATTGCTAAGAAAGACGTCCATGCTGATGCCACTGACCAACAACAGGCTTCAACTAATGTCCCCCTGCCCAGAGCCAGGACAGTCTTGTCCACCTTATCAGCTCAAGACAATCTGTTCAAGCACCATTTTGCCACTTCATTCAGTGAGCAATCAAGCAGGCCTTCTGGATCAGCATGTTTAAGTGCTTAGAATCTGCTGAAATGGTATTTGCTCCCTCAGCAGACCACAATACAGAAAGTCATGCTGGATACGATACTACAGACTGGTTTTAAACCTGAGCAGCATCTAAGGCCCTGAATCCACCTGGTATTAGCATGCGTTTTCGGTTATTCAATCACAAGTCGAGGTACATTCTACCTGATATTATTAAGCATTGAAACGAAGCTTTTTTTGTGGCCATTTATGATACTTCTTTAAGATATCTCTGTGTATTTTGTCATGCTCTACATGCACAAGTATCATAGTTTCAACACAGGCTTACTGGAAATTCAAGCTTCAGTCTTCATCAGTGGTGGAACTGATGTACTGTGGAGTACTAAAAAATCATACTCAAGTAGAAGTACCATTACTTGCCCAAAAGTGTAGTGCAAGTAGAGTAACAGTATCTGTTGTAAATATTACTCAAAGTATGAGTAAAAAGTAGACCTTTTAAAAGTACTCAAAAGTAGTGAGTAGTGAGTATTGTGCTGTGAAAAGTTGATGCATTTACAGAATATTACGTTTACACATCTCTACACAAACAACATGGTGTATTCCCATTTTTGTTCGTTCCGTCCAACCTTCCTTCAATTATTTGTTTGTTCTCTACTTCATTCATTCATTCGTTTGTTCCCTCCTTCCTTCGTTCACTCATTCATATTTTTGCTCCTTCCTAAATTAGGTCCTTTTGTTCATTAATTCGTTCCTTCCTTCCTTCCTTCCTTAGTTTGTTCAGTCCTTCCTTGACTTCCCTCCCTTCATTTGTTCGCTCATTCTTTCTTTCATATTTTTGTTCCTTCCTTCATTAGGTCCTTTGTTTATTCATTCGTTCGTTTGTTCGTTCCTTCAAACCTTCCTTGGTTTGTTCAGTCCTTCCTTGAATCCATCATTCATTTGGTTCTTCGATCCTTCCTTCCATTCCTTGTTTGGTCCTTCCTTTTATTTGGCCCTTCCTTCCATTCTTCATTTGTTCCATTTAGTGATTGTTTAAGGCTGTTTGGTGATTTCAGTCATCATACAGTCGACATCCATCATTTTCAGTGACATGCAGTCTATAAAAAATCTCTGGATCATTGTGTGTGCAGATTTTGGACATCTTCTTGGACATTTTTAATGTTTGCAAAATGTTTGCTGCATTTATAAAGCGTCCATGTCCTGAGGTTGTTCGGTATGATGTGATTTACTTTCTATGTGTGATTTAATTGGACAGGAATCACAGGACTGATTTCTCTACTTCAGACAATGACCACAGACAAGAAAGAAATAAAGTAGTGACTGCAGTTTGGAGGAAAGTAGTGGAGTAAAGTACTGATATTGCACTAAAAATGTACTCAAGGGAAAGTAAAAGTCCACTTTTTTTAAAACTACTCTGTAAATTACAATTCCTGAGAAAAACTACTCAATTACAGTAGTTTGAGTATTTGTAATTAGTTACTTTACACCACTTGTCTTCATATATAAAGATACTGTCATGGGTCTATATAGATGTTGTCTGTGTTGTCCTTGTTCAACGTGTCTATGTTTATGTTGTGCCTGAGCACATGGCTCAGCCTGTGTTTGTTTCTGCAATGTGCTCCTCTATTCCTCGCTCCTTGTTTCCAACTGCCACGCCCCCTTGTTTAGCCCTCATCTAGTCCTCGTTAGTCTCAGTGTTTACACCTGGTCCTCATGTTCTTTCCTCTCTTTATATTGTGCTCTTTTCCCTCACATCTTTGTAAATAGGTTTGCAGGAAATGGAGTCCAACAGTTCTGATGCCAGCCAGGCCTTTGTGGTTTCTTGAACAACCTACAGTAGATTTGACGATATTAAACAGTGACAAAAAAGTAAGAGAGGAAATTAATATATGTGAAGTGGTTTGTAAAAATTTGAAGGAGGAATATTTGGGGTGTCTTACACGGATGGGTCAAAGAACCCTCAAAATGGACAAACTGGGCTGGCATTTGTAATACCAGAGTAGGGAATTAGTGTGCAGAAAAGATTAACTAATAATTTATATGTATTTACAGTAGAAATTGTGGCTATATGGCTGGCCCTACAGTGGATCGAAGAATTCAGACCTGAAAAGGTTGTAATATGCTCTGACTCTAGAGATGTTCCAAGAAGTTTACAAACATTTAAAATCACAATCAAGATCTAGTATATGAGGTACTTGAATGTTACACACGAATCTGGATAAAGGTAATATTTACATGGGTACCAGCGCATGTTGGCATTAAAGGAAATCAAGTGGTGGATAATTTAGCAAAGCAAGCCAGTAACACAACCGAAGTTGAAGTACACATAAAAATAAGTAAAGCAGAAGTTAAAAGAATGATTTGGCAAAAAACAAAAACGATGGAAAAATGGCAGAAAAGTTGGGAAGAAGAGAAGACATTTATATAGTATTCAACAGAAGGTTGGGGTAGAGAGTGCTATTGGACGAAATCGAAAAGAAATTATCAAAACTAGGATGAGTATTGTACACTATTGGATGAAATCGAAAAGAAATTATCATAACTAGGATGAGTATTGTACACTATTGGACGAAATCGAAAAGAAATTATCATAACTAGGATGAGTATTGTACATTGTAGATTAAACAAGTACTTGGTAAAGAAATATCTGGAAGGTGCGATTATTGTAATATCATTGAATCAGTGGAACATGTGGTGCTTGAGTGTAAAAAGTATGACAATGAATGGATAAAGTTAAAAGAAAGATAAAGGGAAATGGGGGTTCAAGGGTGCTCCCTAAAGGATATACTAGGAAAAACATCAAAAGACATTAATTCACATTCATTGTATTTCTTAAAGGTCACTGGTATATCAAATAGGATATAGAGTGAGATATGTATAACTATGGTATGAAAAGAATAAAAGAAGAAATGGGTGGTGAGGGGAATACAAAATAATAGGGAATAGTATTTGTCTCTGTCCAAATCTGGTCCAATCTCCAGTACAGAAGGGGGCGGTAATGCAATTACAATTAAAGTTGGATGCCAAGCGCCGTTAAACATCAAAGAAGAAGAATGTCTTTGTAACATTTCGTAGCTGAAGGTGGCGGTAATGCACTAAAACGCTGGATGCCAACCAGTGTAAAATTATAAGAAGAAGAATTTTTTCACACTGACAGGTGAAAATTAACACTGCAGAAATGGGGGCATGCATCCGATTCATATCAGATAAATTTTCACATATGAACAAGGCCTGAATCTGAATAAAGTAAATCATTTTTCCTGCTTACACGTACATGGGCCATATCCGATCGATGCCACATGGGAGAAAATAATCGGAATTGAGTCACTTGAACCATGCAGTGTAAATGCAGCCTAAGTCACCCTAAATATGGCATTTCTTATGCAATTAAAAAGATCTTTGCCATATGACTCACAAATCATGTTTTAGCATGTCTCATTTAACTCATCACATAGAGCTAATTTTGCACCTCCAAAGGCATGATGCTGTAACTATTTGCATAAATTAGATCTAAAGTCATTTTTCTCATTCTTTACAGTCTGCAGAAAGTCATTCAGTAGACATGAGAGGACAGATAACACGAGTCAAAAACTAACATCTACAGTCACACAGCCCAGAGGGAGCAACTCAACTTTTGGGTCACTAACCTGTGAATAACTGTAATGTTTTCCCAGGTTGCCTCAATTGTTATTCACATAAATGGCAAGTTCACCTCATTTTTCTTGTTCTCCTGGTCTCTTTTCTGTGCGTGTGCACAATCCATTCAGTGCAATCACAGAGCTGGAAGTATCGGCTCTGAGCCAAGATTCTGTGCTGTGTAAGAGATTACAATGTGTGTATTCTCATGACTGCGGGTCAGCACTGAGAGCTCATTCATTTCAAATCAGAAAACCACTAATGGCCAAAAAAAAATTGTAATTTAGGTTGCATTCTAATTCTTTATGCTCAAGCAAGACTGCACCTATAATGCTTCAATGTTTGGAAGCTGTTTGGACAGAACTGTGTGTAGCTTTTGTCTGTTCACGGTCATACTGGAGTGATGGAAACGCAAGGTTTTTTTTTATTATCTCCTGACATTACATTGATTCAAATCCTAACTATTTGGAGGCCCACTGCAACTTGACGTAGCAGTGTGGTTTTCTACATCCACCGATATAGACCCTTTCCACATTTCCGGGTTTCTCAGAAGCGGAAGTCGTCATAGGTAGGAAAACTTCGAGCACAGTGAATGGGAGAATACAACAAATAATTTTTTCACAATCTTATTTGCTGAAATAATAAAAGAAAAATTCCACGATGGTGTCATCAAGACCATGGGCTTCGCTAGGCCTATTTTAGGGGGGCTCTAGCCTACCTATATTTCTATTCAGCCCCCCTCAAACTTTTCCGATTAGCTAATAAACTGTAGACCAAATTATCGTCTCTGTCCCCTTTAAATTTGACATGAAGACGGCAGCAGAATTCGGTTCCTCCCTGACTTTTGTTTTTCATTTGATCAGTAAACCACAGCTGTGCAGAGCGAGAACAAGGTGGGTAGCACGATCGCCTCACAGCAAGAAGTTAGCTGGTTCGAGCCTCGGCTGGGTCAGTTGGCATTTCTGTGTGGAGTTTGCATGTTCTCCCCGTGGTTGCGTGGGTTTCCTCTGGGTGCTCCGGTTTTCCCCACAGTCTAAAGACATGCGGTATAGGTGTCATGTCCCCAGCCCAGCACTCACCCTCTAATTCACCTAGACCGTCCTCCAGCCGTGCACAATCCCCTGAGTACTGATTCACACCTGTTACCACTCTGGACTCACCCATATAAGCTCCCCTCATCCGTGCACTCACGGTCGAGTATCACATATGGACACGATCACCCAAGCCTTCCTGATACCTCTCCTAGATACCCTCCTGTGCTCTGCAACTGCTCCGCATCTGCTCTGCATCTACTCTTCGTCTTCAGTCTCCATTCAGGGAAGTGACTGTTATTACTAGCCTGTCTGGATCCCCTTTACCAAAGACTGCCTTTGTCTTTCCTAATACCTATATCAATGATGTTACAGTAATAAATATACTGTTTGCTACATCTGTCTCCCTCTCCTTCCTCTGATCGTGACAATAGGTAAATTGGGTGAGCTAAATTGTCCATAGTGTGTGTTTGTGAGTGAGTGTGTATGGATGTTTCCCAGAGATGGGTTGCAGCTGGAAGGGCATCCGCTGCGTAAAACAAATGCTGGATAAGTTAGCGGTTCATTCCGCTGTGGCGACCCCGGATTAATAAAGGGACTAAGCCGAAAAGAAAATGAATGAATGAATGAATATAATTATCATTTATTATTATTTTTATTATTTTTATTTTATTATTTTCTCCCTCATAAGGAACTGAGCCCCCCTAAATTAAAAATTCTAAAATCACCCCTGATCAAGATTTTCAGAAAAAGGAAAAATTTGTGTAAGACTTAGGAGCCAGAGGAGAGACTTTGCTGTCCTGTCCCATAGACATTAGAAACACCTCACACAAGCGGTAATTCATTTTTTGTACCACATGTGTACCACATACATAAATACATATGACTGTTAATACTTTTTTTTAAAAAAATCATAATATTAAAAACTTTCAAGAATTTAAGATTGATGACGTTAAACGCATCATAACAGGCTTGTGAAAAGGGTCCATTGATTGACAGGCCAGTGTTACCATGTCTCAGTATTAACACGTATAAACATGTCCACAAGACAGGATTTGCAAAGAAACTTGGAAATATCTTTTCAAATAAAATTAGATACTTCTTTGGGCTTCATAATTCATAACCGCTGGAATCAGCACAGCTGCATAGTGTACACAACTATAAATGAGGATGCTTCAATCACACCACAGGAATCCCCTTAAAGACGTTAAAACAGGTTTAAGGCCCGTGCACACCGAGACGTTTTTTGCTCGCGTTTTCGGGCGACGTTTGACGCCTCGTGACAAAATAACGGGCGCAGATGTGATTGTGCACACCAACACGCAAAATGCCAGGCGTAAAAGCGTCATTTTTAAAGAAACGCCTCATGCTCGTTTTTTTGTTTTGTTGCCCCGCGTCAAAACCGTCTCCACCAATCAGATTGCCACTTTTATTCACGTGTACGGAGCCGCTGAAGTTACAGTAAACACCCCTTGGAGGCGCTCAAGCGCAAAACTGTCAAATGCGAGCGCAGATGCCCAGAGGCGATATGAACGTGGAGCTGCTTACTGCACTTGTGAAGAATAATCATTTCTTCATCGCTAGAGCTGCTACTTGAACCATCCATGCTTTTTCGATCGCAACAACAAGCGTGTAAACTTCCTCTTTTCTTCTTCTGTGTAACAAGCGGGTGTCGGAAGCTTGGCGCCACCGTGTGCGCCATCTAACGTCAAGGAGTGATTTTGCATGCTCTTCTGCTCGACGCCAGAGAAAATCTCTTGGGCTTGAATGCAGAAAAACGTCTCGAAAAACGCAACGCAAACAAAAAGCGCGTGTGTACGAGCCTTTATTTTGTACTGTAACTTGGCTATAATGCATCTCTCTACAGCAGCATATTTCTCTACAGCAGCATATTTACCCATTTGGTGGGCATCCTGTCACATTAGCGTGAGTAGATGAGCAAAAACAGCACAACATGTTAAACGTGCACATTTTACATTTGTAATGGCATTTGTATGTGCCTCATTCATCTTATTTGTGACTGTGGCTCTCTGATTCATCATGTCTGACAAACACATTTTGCTGTGTTTATCCTGACATTCGACTCTGATTATCCTTCTCTGAAGCGAAATATCTCGAAAGTGAGTGGGGAGGACTAGCTCATTTTCATTTAAAGCAACAATAAAGCTTTTCATAAACAGATACAATTCCTTCTGACCCACAAATTGACATTTTTAACAGGGTTTAATGAACTATCTGATAAGTGTTTTGACCTGAAACTGTACAAACACAGTCTGGATATACATAAGACTTATCTTACACATTCTGGAGATGCAAAAGACTTTGTTTAACTTGTTAAAAAGCCTAAATTGGAGCCTTTTAATTTATAATTATTAACTCAGTGTAGTAGAAGTGAACCTGTGTCACGTGATCGTGGTGGAGGGTCACAAGGGTTGCGTAGTATGTTTATATGTGGCACCTGTTCATTCACAGCTTGAGGGAGAGAGGGGGTGAACGGGGACACGGTATCCTTTGTCGACCAAACACAAAATCAAATCTACACTGTCAAAATATCAAGGTATGCTTTTTATTGGGGAAAATAAACGAGAGAAGACATTGGAACAACTTCTTCCCTTATTTTTAGCTTATTTGATGTTTGCGTCATGAATCATGTCTCAGGTTTAGCTTCTCTGCTGTTTCTCCATGTCGCCGCTACACCCAGTGTGACGTGATCTTTCAGAAATTGTTCTAAATTTTTATAAATTGTCTGTAATGGGGGGGCAGTGACACTGACAACGGCGGTAAGGATCCAATCGCAGATTTAATATAAAGTCAGTACAGCAGTGGTCAACAAGGGCAAACAGATATTTACAGGTAATCAGAATCATAATCGTTAAGCAGGCAGAAGGTCAATAAGGCTGGAAGCAGGCAAGAATAAACAAATAGCAAGGTGAGGATCAAAACACGGGAAGACAGGAACAAAAGAAACGTGTTGTAATGTCACTTACAGCAAACAATACTCAGCAACGAGGATGTGTATGTGCTGCTTATGTAGTGTGTGTAATCAGTCCAGAAGCAGCTTCAGCTGTGAGAGTCTAATCAGCTGGTGACATGGAGCAGGTGTTTGCGTGTTGCATGACTGGATCTGTAGTCCGTATACAAGCAGATTTGTACTTCATGGAATGCGTGTGGTTTTACCAGCGATCTCTGGCTGTTAGATTGCTGGTGATCGTGACAATGTCGTCATTATTACAGAAGTATATAAAAAATGTAACAGTTGTTGGCTACACCAGTAGAGGCTTAAAACAGAGGTAAAACAATATTTTCCCCATCCCATTCCCATCCTTGTGAAATTGACGAACATCCATGCTTGTCAGCGCTCATCTGATGATGTCTACTGTAATAGTTAGCTCACTGATGTAGTTTCCCTTTTCATGCACTACATTCAATTATTCATAATTTGTTTATACATTTTATAACTGCTTCTACAACAACTTTTTAATCTTTAAAAATATGCAAATGCTGTAAGCTCTAAAATGTACGTTCAGTTACCACCAGTCTCTTCACCATGGTTTTTCATCATCTCCACAGCAACTTCACTGTTCTCAGAATAGTTTCAGTGCATTAGGACAGTGATCATCTCTCTGTTTCTCTTCAACAAAAGAACATCAGAACAGAACAATGCATTGATTTCCTTCTGTGAAGCTGTCCAGAGAAATGCAGCGATATTGACTCAAGTGTCTCTCCGATGAAAGCGAAAGTTGGAAGCTTGGCGGATGTGTGGATGCTCAGCGGAGCTCAAACATTTAATCCTGGTTTATTGTGAGGTTTCAGCCAAAAAAAATGGCTCACTGGCTTGTTACTGTCACTGACTTTCTCCTCATTATTTCACAAAATGCTTTTGTGGACTAACAAGGTTTTCAGAACGGAAACAGACCTTGCGCTCAGTGAATTGTTGAAATAAAGCATCTTACCTGAGTCAGAGCTGGCAGATGCCACTGGCATTTTTGTTTTCTTGAGTGTTTGTCCACGTATTAAATTTGTCTGAAGCCAACTAGAGAGAAAGAGAGAGTGAAAGAGAGAGAGAGAGTTTCTGTGTGAAAAGCAACTTTATCACATGGTCAGCTCAAGCCTTTACCCCAAATCCACTCTCTCTGCAGAGAGCTACAATACATTCACTGCTGGTAGATTACGTACAAGTTGTAATTCTTTACTGAGCAATGATTACGCAACAAAATTACAGCAATGTTACATATGAGATTACACATTTATCATAATCATTTAGACAATAGAACTTAACTTTAGATTACATTTTAAAAAACATACTACAGATTTGACTTTGTACAATGTTGGTATTGAACAAAAGGAAAAACCTAACCTTAATTATCAACATCATAATGTAGAAAAAATAATTATATCATATATATAAATAAGTGTGTTCAAATACAGACAAATGACATGAATGTATGAATGCTTCCGTTTCTTTCATTCATTCATTCCTTTTCCTTCAGCATAATCCCTTTATTCATCAGATGTCACCACAGCGGAATGAACCACCAACTTATCCAGCATGTTTTACGCAGTGAATGCTCTTCCAGATGCAACCAAGTACTGCAAAACACCCATACACAGTCATTCACACACATACTAATTTAGTTTATTCAATTCACCTATACCGCATGTCTTTGGACTTGTGGGGGAAACCGGAGCACCTAAAGAAAGGAAACCCACGCGAACACAATGAGAACATGCAAACTCCACACAGAACTGACCCAGCCAGGACTTCAATCAGCAACTTTCTTGCTGTAAGGCAACAGTGTTAACCACTGAGCCTCAGTTACTTGCTAGTACTTTACTAGTTATTTTGTAACTGTGATATTTATTAGTGATTTCTGATCAAAAACAATTAATTTTGTGTGCGTGTGTGTGTAGTGTAGTGTAGTGTACAGGTTTATGTGGTTACAGAGACAAGTTGTATGTGTGTGTGTGTGTGTGTGTGTGTGATAGTCAATTTGTTGTAAAATTACTGATACGTTAAATGAAAGTTTAAGAGTGGGTTCAGAGTAAATAATTTAGGTCATAATAAGGTGTGAATAATATTTTAAAACTGCCACCCAGCACTGAATACATTACTGACAATTCATGTTCATTCATTTTCTTTTCGGCTTAGTCCCTTTAATAATCGGGGGCTGCCACAGCGGAATGAACCGCCAACTTATCCAGCATATGTTTTAAGCAGCGGATGTCCTTGCAGCTGCAAGCCATCACTGTAAAACATCCATACACACTCATTCACACACATACACTATGGACAATTTCATTCATTCATTCATCCATTTTCTGCTTAGTCCCTTTATTAATTTGGGGTCGCCACAGCGGAATGAACCACCAACTTATTCAGCATATGTTTTACGCAGCGGATGCCCTTCCAGCTGCAACCCATCACTGAAAAACTTCCATACACACTTATTTACACACATACATTACGGGCAATTTCATTCATTCAATTTCTTTTCGGCTTAGTCCCTTTATTAATCTGGGGTCGCCACAGCGGAATGAACCACCAACTTATTCAGCATATGATTTACCCAGCGGATGCCCTTCTTACGGACAATTTAGCCAACCCAATTCACCTGTACCACTTGTCTTTGGACTTGTGGGGGAAACCAGAGCACCCAGAGAAGAACCCATGTGAACACAGGGAGAACATGCAAACTCCACAAAGAAATGCCAACTGACCCGGCTGAGGCTCAAACCAGCAGCCTTCTTGCTGTGAGGCAATCATGATACTCACTGTGCCACTCTGACGCCTTCAGATCCATGTTTCAGTATTCATAATTTAGGTACTGTATTGCTGTGGTTGCACATTGGGATATTTGCCCACTTCAATTTCTTGCACAAACTGATCAACTCCGCAACGTATCGTGAGGAGCCACAGGTATATATTTTTGTCTGTTTATGATTTTTTTTGTCTTTCAAAGTTCCAGCAACCATTAACATCATAGATTCTGTTAAAATCCTGAATGGCTTGAGATTGTGAACACCCTTAAAAATAGTATCATATCAAATCAAACATATCAATCCACATTTTCAAGTTTGCATACAATTTAGCACAGAAATATTTAGTCTTAACTTTTGTTCATTTCACATCAACAGAAATCATTACAGCCTCATGATAAAGCTGTGTATTGCACTACCCCAGTGAGAAAACGTGACCAATTTAGCATTTTAGCTCTAAAATCTGGACACCTCGACATATATGCACACACAGTTAAACAACATTTTCTACAGGGAAGTTTAAAGGCACTATCTTATGGTGTGACAGACTACACACACAGTTAAATTTAGCTCTCAGTGAAGCTGTTAAACTCTGACTGCGCACCTCAGCAAGACTTTGCATTACCCAGCTGAATGTGCGCGTGAGAGAGAGAGATTGTGTAAGTGTGTGTGTGTTACGCTCCAGTACTCTCTACCAGTCTTCTTAGCTTACTGTCAAAACCAAACCCTAAGTACAGAAACATGACAGTGTTTGAGCGTGAAGCGCTACTACCATGCTAATTCAGTGTTTCTGGAGACCACTTACGATGCTATATTAATGATAACATCAAAACACAACGTTTCCCTTTGGTTTACAAGACAAACGAGATGATTTTCAACAACAGAGATCACTGGCCACAGATTACAACAGTGCAAGTAAATATATTATTTATTCAAAAATATTCATAATGCATTTTCATAATATAATCCCACGTTATCTATGCAGGATTTTTAAAATTCCCTCTGATATCAACATATTTTGGAATTCATTCAAATCTCAAAGGAATCTGTCTAATGTTTCATGTCCGTTAGTTTTCTTATATAACATGATTTGATAATTCAAAACAAAGAGTGCTTTAAATATCTGATTTTCCTGTGCATATTGATTAAGGATTGCTGAAGCCCACATTACTGTGACCAGTTCTAACTTAAATGCAACCAGTTGTCAGCAAGTTTTTTAGTGTAATATTAAAGTAGAATTTTTGTAGCTTTTTTCTGAAAGGCAGTTTTAATGTTTTCATTACATGTACTAACCGGCCACTTTATTAGGTACACCTTACTATGACATCATTGGACCCCATTTTGCATTCAGAACTGCCTTAATCATTCGTGGCATAGAATCAACAAGGTATTCCTCAGAGATTTTGATCCATATTGATATGATAGCCATACCTGTCAACATTGGGATGTGAAAATAAGGTGGATACCACCCCCATCCCCCCAGGATCCACTTTCACTATGCCTCTAATCGAGTGTACAGAATCTGTTTGGGAAACAGCGTCTGTTTATCACTACGGACGCGTCAGCTGACAGTCACGCACCACTTTATGACTGTTTTGAGAATTGTATATGAGGAGCGACGGCACCTGTAATGAAAAGGAAAGGGAATCCCCCCATTTTATATCCTCCCGTATAGGGAGGATCAGCTCTTTAATGTTTATTGACACCTGTCGGAGAACGACTGAAAATACGGGAAAATACATTTACGGGATGATAGCGGGATAGAACTGTAAAATACGGGAGAATCCCGGGAAAAACGGGAGGGTTGACAGGTATGATGATAGCATCACGCAGTTTCTGCAGATTTGTCAACTGCACATACATGATGTGAATCTCCCGTTCCACCACATGCCAAATGTGCTCTACCGGATTGAGTTCTGGTGACTGTGGAGGCCATTTGAGTGCAGTGAACTCATTGTCAGGTTCAAGAAACCAGTCTGAGATGATTCACACTTTATGACATGGCGCGTTATCCTGCTGGAAGTAGCCATCAGAAGATGGGCACACTGTAGTCATAAAGGGATGGACATGGTCAACAACAATACTCTTGTAGGCTGCGACATTGACATGATGCTCAATTGGTACTAATGGGCCCAACGTGAGCCAGGAAAATATCCCCCACACCATTAAACCACCACCACTAGCCTGAACTGTTGATGCAGGATGAATGGATCCTTGCTTTCATGTTGTTAATGACAAATTCTGGCCCTACCATTGAAATGTCGCAGCAGAAATCGAGACTCATCAGACTAGGCAATTTTTTAAAATCTTCTGTTGTCCAGTTTTGGTGAGCATGTGCAAATTGTACCCTCAGTTTCCTGTTCTTAGCTGAAAGGAGTGTCACACCGGTGTGGTCTTCTGCTGCTGTAGCCCATCTGCCTCAAGGTTGGATGTGTTGTGCATTCATAGATACTCTTCTGCATACCTCTGTTGTAACAAGCAGTTATTTAAGTTACTCTTGCCTATCTATAAGCTTGAACCAGTCTGGCCATTCTCCTCTGACCTCTGGCATTAACAAGGCAGTTGCACCCACAGACCTGCCGCTCACTGGATATTTACTCTTTTTCAGACCATTCTCTGTAAACCTTAGTGATGGTTGTGTTTGAAAATCCCAGTAGATCAGCAGTTTCTGAAATACTCAGAGCAGCCCATCTGGCACCGACAACCATGCCACATTCAAAGCACTTAAATCCCCTTGCTTCCCAATTCTGCTCTGTTTTAACTGCAGCTGATCGTCTTGACAGTGTCTAATGCATTAAGTTGCTGCCATGGGATTGGCTTATTAGAAATTTGCGTTAACGAGCAGTTGGACAGGTGTATCTACTAAAGTGTCCGATGATGTATGTCAATATTTATTATTATGGTTTTGGATGTATAACTTCTGTGATGTTTCTTTAACACTGGCACAGGTATTTACATGTGGCTTGGAGAGTTGTAAGCAGGGAAAAAGGGAAACATCTCTTCCTAATTTATGGATAAAACTTGTGTCTAAACATTTAACAAGGATACGGTCGTGCGATACAAGGACCAACTAGATTTGTCATTTTGTGTTTTGATTAAACTTGTAATTGCGACCTCTTTTTTTTTTTCCTGCCACAACAGTGTATGTGAGTTATACTGGAATCTACAAATAATAAAACAATACAGATTGTTACATGCTTTTATATCCTTAAGTAAAATTATTACCTATATAAAGTTACATCAGAACTGTTATTGACCTGAATGAACACTGCACTGACTTCAGCTTAAAAATGACAACAGTAAGTACGTTTACATAGACACCAATAAGCTGATTTTAATACGTTTTAGACAATACTCTGATTAGGGGTCTACCATTTAAACAGCGATTTTGAATTACCTTAATCTGACTAAACTCATAATCGAACTAAACAGAAATTGGATTAAGACATAAGAAGTATGCCAATTTAAGTGGCATTACTGAAGTGCAGTACAGACATGTAAACACCTTAGTCAAACTACCACCGCCATGTAGAATTTTTGCCGCATTTTGCGACAGGATAGTCTATAGTCTACACACACAGCTATTCTTTGCACCTACCGAGTCAGTAAAAGACCACAGACACACACATCGCGAAATGCAGAGGGTTTTTTTTTCCCATTCGCCCTGCATTATCAAATACCATTAAAACGCTGGTCGTTCATACTCTCATCCAATACCGCAGTTTGACACAGGGGCAAGAATGAAATACCTGAATGAAAATGCAACTGCTGAACTGCAGTTAAAAAATAAAAAAAAAATTAAAAACACCCGAAATAACATGAAACTCTGGAGGAAATGTGGATATCGTGGTTACGCATTGACGCGTTAATCGAATCGTGCTCTAACATGTAAAACGGGATCATGATATGATCATTAAAAAAGCAACTCAAATGACCTTAATCCCATTATTGTCTTATTCAGATTAAGGCAAATAATTTGATTACTGGTCGAATGTCCATGTAAACCATCATTGTCTTCTGTATAGAGCTGCTCGATGAGCTCATTTCTTAACTAATTAACTTTTCTCCGTTATTGCACTGATATAACAATACATCAGCACCTTATGACAATACAAAATGCAATACTTACTCTTTTGCACACAGAACCGTATAACCTGTATATTTATAACAAATCTGTACATACATTTCAACATCCAGATCGTTGGACTGCATCTCTGTTTAATGTCTATTGTCTTCTTTTATAATATTTATTCTGTGTTGTCACTTGTCACTTCATGTACACTGGAAGCTTCTGTAGCCAAAGCAAATTCCTTGTGTGTGTGAAGTACACTTGGCAATAAAACTGATTCTGATTCTGATTCTGATTCTGAACTGTCACTTTTGTCTTCGCTAAGCTGCCTTACAGCTGAATTTAGACTTACATTTGATAACATTTGCATTACTTATACTGTCACTTTCCTCTTTTTAACTGTAAAGCTGTGTTGTAAATCTGTTAACGAAGATGACCTGATTGATGTGATTGACCTGCAGCCACAGTCATGAACTCTGTGTAATCTGTGTGAGAGCGTCTTCCTCTCTAACATGTCTGTTGTGACATCAGCTTCCCTGAGCAGCAGATAAAGCAGCAGTCAGTTGGTCCTGCCGCACAGGAGCCTGAACACAGCTGTGCGTGTGTTACTGACAGCTGAGAGATAAGATGCTAGAGTGATAGACTAAATTACATCCCTGCACAAGAGAAGGACCAGAAAAGCAGATCTTTCTTGAAGGAACGAAAGGAGCCAAAACACAGGGTACATCTTTAAGGAATGCCAATCACATGTGCTACTGATTCTGAACAAGTTGTCTCAAAGTAAAGTCTGTGTGTTTAGTGTCACCATGCAGGTTGAATTCCTGGTCGTATTGTCTCATTAGTGTAAATCACTTGCTTTGCAACTATTTTATTTACAGATGATGCAATATACTCTAATGACAATTTATTTAGGCATCACTGATTTGGTCACTATAAATATTTAATTGTTTGCACAACACAGTTTTAAACGAAATATGCAAGACCTTTTATTAACACAACTGCTGCGTTTTGAGAATTCTGGCCTGATTATAGATTTGGATCACGATATCATTTGGATCCTTTTGACCACATATTTTTACAAACAAACTAAGAGAAGAAAAAAAAACACACACAGTACATCATATGGCAGCCCCTGATTAATAAAGGGACTAAGCCGAAAAGAAAACGAATGAACATGAATCTGAATTGTCAGTAATGTATTACGTGCTGGGTGGCAGTTTTAAAATATTATTCACACCTTACTTTGACCTAAAATATTTACTCTGAACCCCTCTGAAACTTTCATTTAATGTTTCAGTAATTTTACAACAAATTGACTATCACACACACACACACACACACAGACATACCCATACAACTTTGTGTCCCTGTAACCACATAAACCTATACACTAGTCCAAAGACATGTGGTATAGGTGAATTGAATAAACTAAATTGGCCGTAGTGTATGTGTGTGAATGACTGTGTATGGGTGTTTCGCACAGTAGCCACATTCTAAAACCTTTTCTCATAAAATTGGAAGCAGAATATTATTGAAGCAATAACAAAAACTAAATATAAAAAAGCCCGTCAATTAAGGCAACATTTCATTTGTTTTACCTAAAATGCCCCAAAACTAACTAAAATAAAACATTATAAAAACTGCACAGGCAATTTTAAAAAATAACATTATAAGGAAACATCTTAACCATCTTAAATTGCACAGGCAGCAACTTAAAATACATCAAACAGGTCAAAATTATTGATTTTTCTTTCATGCCAAAAACTGTTACATTTAAAGGTGCTGTATGTAAGTTTTTGACCCTTCTAAAGCATAAAAATACCGTAACATGTTTGCAGAAATTTAAGAAACATGCCAAAAAACAATGCCTAAGTCAGATATTCTGCTTTGAAAATGTGTTTTCCGTGCCGGAATGTCTGTATGTGTTACTGGAATTTGAACCTGCCCAATGCCAGTTTAGCCGACTATATTTCAGCAGCCTGAATGCAGCAGCCTTGATGGAAAACCGCATATTTTATTCAGTCATTCAGAAAGGCTCTGAAAGCATGCGCCCGTGACCGAAATGCAACCTCCGGTGGACAGTAGCAGACTCCGATATGAGACGTAGATTCAGTTCCACTTGAGGTTATTTAATTAGCAAATGATATTAATATTAACATAACCATTAGGTGAGCTGGTTACATTGTAGCGTGTCCTAACAATACACTTCATGACGAAATGCAGTGATGAGCTCCTGTACAGTAGTTCCTGTATGGTAGTTCCACAACATTCTGTCGCTTGATGGCACTCGAATACCCTGTCAGAAAATGATGTCTGTGAATGTGCTTTTTACAGTGTCTGGTACAATGTTAATGGTGTTTTTGTGTGTTTACATAGATATATATGGCCACAGTGTAAGTGCACAGTACAATTACGATCTTATGGCCGCATTATATCATTATGATAATATGATATACGTCTTCAGTGATTTCCTGAAGATAAACACCAAAAAATAACGCAACTGGAATCATTAAAGCAGTCGCGATTTTCTGATCTCGTATGAAGCAAGAGATCGCGATGACATATGATGATATGTGCAGGTGCTGTAGTGCTGTCCCATTTCTAAGGAGTACATTTTTAAGCCCTTCCCCACAAGGGCCAGGTGGAAGGGGTAGGGGTACAAAAATAGAATTGGGATTGGGCCTAAATGTAATGTCTCATGAAGATATTCTTTTGCAAATGTCCTATTGTAAATATAACCAGACACAGTTTCTGATTAGTAACATGCATTGCCAAGCACTTTATTTAGACCACCTTTATGGCAATTGTCTCTGCACTTAGACCCTCAGATTCCAGATTTAAATAGCTGTATCTCAGCCAAATATTGTCCTATATCCTAACAAACCATACAACAATTAAACGCTTATTTATTCAGCTTTCACGTGATGCATGTAATTGAAAACATGTTCATTTAAAACAATTGTCTTTTATGTTGTTGTCCATGATCACATAAAGCCTATTGTAAATGAGAATCCTATTTTCATATCACTCATCTGAGGAAGTTTATCAAACATTCTTATTAAAAGTTTCATCATTATTATATTATATTGTAGATTTGTCTGTGCATTGACTGACTGAATGTTTGTCAGCAAAAATTTCAAATGACTGACAGGCAAAATGTGGCAAGCTGCTCAGTACAGTTCTGTTCACTTCTAAAGCAGGTGTGATTTCAAAAAATATATTTTTCAGTGATATTTGACACAAATGGATCAGTAGAATAACTGCCTGGTGAATATAACAAACCCAACTGAATCCAAGAGTGAGTAAAAACCGGTGTTGAAGAAGCAGATTCTAATTAAAAAGTAGCCAGAAGATCTAAACCGCTTCATCTGTTATTTGCTAACTGCCATTTGCTGATGCTTTTTTTTAACCAGATTTATTTAGCCCATAGAGACTTTTCCTAGCACAAAGCAAGTCTGAATGTCTAAGGTCATCCCTGCAACCTTTAAATCAGTGAGTATGTTTACATGGACACAAGTACTCGATTTATTATGAACAAGACAATACTCTGATTAAGAGTCTAGCATGTAAACAGCGATTTATGATCATCCTAATCTGAATAAAGTCATAATGAAACTAAACAGAAGTCAAATTAAAATGTGGAGTATTCCCATTTTGGCGTTTGACAGCAAACCAATGAGAATGGCTTCAAGTATAAGAGCACATTTTTGGTGCGAGTGGGAAATAGTGACTATGTTGAGTGTTCTGGAAGAAATTACATTTTGAAGTACCTCAGAGGAAGTCACGAGGGCATGAATGAAATGGTAAAGGTGGCCTGTTACTTGAGAATTTGTTTCCGCCACCGTCTGTTTGCACACATAGGGCTCTATCATACACCTGCTGCAATAAGGCGTGTTTCCCCGACGTGTTGTTATTTCAGACCAGCGCAACCCTTATTTTCCAGTTTTTCCTCCACTTTGTTTAAATAGTAAATCCATTTGCGCCACTTTTGTGGACTCATGGGTCTTCCGGTCTAAAAAAGAGGTGTGTTAAGGCGCATTGTTGGCGCCATGCTATTTTGAGAAACTAAAATAGACTGTGCAATAGACCAGCTGAAAGCAGGTCTAGAGTCCAGTGCAGAGTGTATTAGTTGTGCATCTAGCATACACATGGCTTAAAAAATACAATACACATACAGCAATACGCAAATATCTGTACAAATGAAACAAAATTAAAGGATTAAAACATTACAAAAATGATTTTAAAAATCAAAATGAAATTTAGAAATAGTTTTGAAACAAATCTTTGATCTTAACAAACTAAATTAAAAATGCAGGTTAATAGATGTCTTCACAATATTTCCTTATCCACGAAAGAGAGAAAGTGAAAGTAAAGGCCGACTGGAGGAGGCTCGTTCTTTATCCTCGCGCTGCAGATGTTTTAACTGTTTAACTGTTTTCTCGCTTGGGAAGCTTCAGTTTTTACACTTACAAAGTCCGCCATGTAAATAGCAAACGCATCATGGCGTGACACAACTGACTCTAAAAGGGAATGGGAGATGAGACTCAGACTGGTTTATTCTCAAAACACTCCCAGAACTCATTAAGAGAATAAGTACAACCTTGTTAGACCATGCACCACGGCGCAGAGCGTTTCCGTCCTTAAAATAGCAAAAAATGGATTTGGACACACCCTTAATGCTTTTGCACCCTGCGCTTTAGACTTTGTACCTAGAACGTTAGAACAAAACGTCCAAAATCATATATGGTGCCACATCGAACACAAATTGTTGTTGCGTGAAACATCAGAAAAACTAGCATCGAGTGGTGACGTAATGACATTAATCGCATTTTGTGCTATAACATGTAAAATGGGATCATGAAAGGAACATTCAAAAAGCAACTCATGTAAACGCCTCCATCATATTTTTGTCTTATTTAGATTAAGGCAAATAATTCGATTACTGATGTCTATGTAAACATAGTCAGTGTTTCTCAACCCTGAGGACCACCAGCTTGGCACATTTGCTATGTCTCCTTAAACAAACACTGATTCAGATCATTAGCAGAGATTAAAAGACCCGTAATGGGTGTGACAGATGAAGGAGACATCAAAAACATGCAGTGTTGGTGGTCCTCCAGGAACGTGGTTGAGAAACACTGCTTTAAATTAACCAATTGATCTCTTGAACATCAGCCCACCACCACCAACACATTTATGTGTTTTTTTGTCAGTCAAGATGCCAGAAGTCATCTTCAAGACCTTAATTTACTTAATCTCATGTCAGAAGATAACATGGACTAATTTTCACACAGTAATCTACTTTATAATATAGCATAGCAGCACTACGACTGAATCCAGTCCAGCGTAACGACACAGCGTAAGGACACATCTTTAATAAATACATGTTTAAAAAAGGCACAGGCTCACAAGTCATGGTGATTGCGTGTTAAAAATAGCCCCTTTCAGCTCCCTCAGGTTGGGCTTCTCATTACTTTACATGAGAGAATGATTGTAACCAAGACAACCATAAGCGCCTCTTGCACACGTGGATTCTGTGGCTTTTTTTTCTTCTTTTCTCCTTTGTGCTGGTTCACCATGGCAACCACAGAGATTGCATTAAATAGTAATTACAATCTACATCAAGTGTTGCTTTTTGAGGGTCAAAACTAGGGTAAGCTCAAAATTAACTATAAAAAGGCTCTACATCAACACAAAGCAAGCCTCAAGTGGCATTTATGTCTACTGCTAACAAAAGCAGCAATGTTCCTAAATGAGACTTAGTGAAGTCCGGGGGGAACTATAGCGGATAAAATAGCTTGTAATTAATTCAGTCAAGTTATAAAATAAATATAAAGGCAATCACAAATGATTGATTTAAATCACAAGTGCAGCACAAATAGTCAAACCAAAGGCTGTGATTTGACCAGTGAAATATATTGTAAGAATCGCTAACTGATAGGACAGCAAGGCAACAAGTCTAAACTTTTGGATGCAGCCTTATAATGTCAAATGAAATGTAAAGGCAGGGTGAGATATAGAGTATCTCCTCACCTCTGTTTTGAAATATAGCCAATAAATTTGTGTTTATATCACAGCTCTGACAGTTAAAGTTATTGATCTAAAGTGCTCTGACTCATGACAACAGAGTCTGTCTAACCATTTCTCCACTTTAAAAATACAGCATTCAGTGTTTTTCAAATGGGTCCTATACATTTTGTGGTCTGCATAAAAATGCCCATTCTGTGATGTCAAGTCTCTGAACCAGAGCAGACCTTGTGCATGCACTGGCGATTTGTTTGACATAAACCCCATATCATGCATTCACTATAATGGAAAGCATAGTTATATTCCATGAATCATTTCCTCCCTACAGAGTGCATATGAGTGCCATTCCTATTGACCTTATTCTTCAGGTGCGCTCGTTTCTGTGAGTTTTAGAACTTCCGATTCAGTTGCCTATGAGAGAAATGACTAGGAATAATAAACGGCAGAAAACGGTCAAACTACTTGCTCTAAAAACAAGTGTTTGCATGATTATACAGACAAAGCAGAATCATATGTTAAGAAAATATCAGTTTGCAACATCAAGCAGCGTAACGAGCTGTTTTTAACGCCTAAAAGTGACTGGAAGTGAATGAGACTGGAAGTCTTGAGCTAAAAAGATTCAAATGCCTAAAAATTTTAATTGTCTATAACAGACTTTAAGGGTTAGTTCCCTTCCAGAATGAAAATTTCCCCCTTAACATCCAATATGGTAAAGGGATAGTTCACCCAAAATTGAAAACTCTGCCATCATTTACCTTGCTGAAAAAAAACAGCTTAATCCAGCCTGAGCTGATTGGCTGGTTTTAGCTGGTCGACCAGCCTGGTTTTAGAGGGGTTTTGGCCATTTCCAGGCTGGTGTCTGACCTGGTTCTTAGCTGGTCAGGCTGAAAAATGACCAGCCTAACCAGCTAAAAAGAGCTTGACCAGCCTGGTTTAAGCTGGACATAGCTGGCTTTAGCTAGGCTCCCAGCCTGGCTAGGCTGGTCAAGCTGGTTTTAGCTGTCATCTCCCAGCCTGACCAGACTTGAAATGGTTGGAAACCAGCCTGAAATGGCCAAAAACCCTTCTAAAACCAGCCTGGTTGACCAGCTAAAACCAGCCAACCAGGCTGGTTTAAGCTGTTTTTTCAGCAGAGTCTCTAATAACTTGTTCCAATCCAGTCTGAGTGTTTTTTTATTCTGTTAAACACAAAAGAAGAGTTTTGGAAAATGTTGAAACCTGTAACCATTGACTAACATAGTATTTGTTTTCCTAGAAATG
>CAIGQQ010000153.1:2068504-2085599 GCA_903798035.1 Danio albolineatus
AAAAAAAAAAACTCAAACTGGATTGGAACAAGTCGAGTGAGTAAATGATGGGGTTTTTTTTATGTGTGAACAATCCCTTTTTACTGTTTTCTTTCTTTAGTTCCTCCATATAAAAACCACATATATGGACTTCAGTGGTGCTTCTTTAAAGCTGTATTATATCTGCACCACAGAAGTCCACCATCTGGAGAAAAGTCCAGCATGTTTTATGAATTTCGGCTGAAAAAAATAGATGTTTATATGCTCAGATGGTCTGACAGTGATTCAATTTTTATAAATAATTTAAATATTGGTGTCCAAATACTGTAGCCATCATTGTGTGATAACAATAGATGACTATTGTAGAAAGTATTCTGTACATCAGAACTTGACAAGAGCACAAATCAGAGTCAGTTAACTGCTGTGCTCCAACAAAGAACAGCAAAAAACACTAGGTTCTCATGGTCCTTAGGAATGTCAAACGCATTTCTGAATTACGCAGATACAGCGTTGTTAAAGATACACACACAGTTACACACATAAGCTCAATTAGCTTAAGCAAAAGCAGTCAGGACAGCAGATGACAGTGGGAGGTCAGCACTAACAGCACTCTAGCATTAGCTCTCCGGCTGCGCAGCTGCAGCGACGGTTGCCTGGCAACACACGAAATCCCAAGAGCCTCTACTGTAGGGTATTTCACTGGCGCAAAAGAAGCAGAAAACTGAAGAGTAAACCTTGTTACTAGCGTTGCTCTGTGTTATGTGATTCTCATTACGTGATTGCCATGTACTGTACACCCCATCTGATTCTGACGCTAATTTTCTTCTTTGTCAGCTTTTGTGCCACCTGGTGTATATTAATATGCCAAATATAAGTCAGATGTTGACCATGAGATAATGTTGCCCTGTAGATTTTTAATCTGTACCTTAAAATGACACTGTCATCTTAGACCTTCTGAGGTCAAAAAGCACATCTCTGTCACTTTTACATTGAGTCTACAGAATGCATCAGGGGTTTTCATGGAAACAGTCCCTGCAGCTACACAAACGCACACACACGCACACACACACACACACACACACACACACACACAGTGGGTAAAGCTGTCACACACAGGGTGGAACAGAAGCAGAGAGGTCATGTCATGTTTATGAATGAGACGCAGAAAAGGATGTGGGAGACGCAGAGGTGTTGACTTTCCCACACAAGCCAGCAAGACGTTACTCCCCTGCTGAAAAAAACAGTATATGCTGGTAAGGTATGTTTTGATGCTGGTCTTGATGCTGGTTTTGCTGGTCTCGATGCTGGTCTTGCTGTTTATTTAGTGCTGGTTTCAATGCTGGTTTTACTGGCCTCAGTGCTGGTCCTGAGACTAGCAAGACCAGCATTGAAACCAGCAAGACCAGCATTGAAACCAGCAAGACCAGCATCGAGACCAGCAAAACCAGCATTGAAACCAGAAAGACCAGCATCGAGACTAGCAAAACCAGCATTGAAACCAGAAAGACCAGCATCGAGACTAGCAAAACCAGCATTGAAACCAGAAAGACCAGCATACCAGTGTTAAAACATACCTTAACAGCATATGCTGTTTTTTTCAGCATGGTCAGTATATATGGTTAAGAGACCTGATGAGAAATTATTTTAAAATGTATAATAATAAAGTAAAATAATTATACATATAGGGTGTCACAGTGGTAGCACAATCGCCTCACAGCAAGAAGGTAGCTGGTTCAAGCCTCAGTTGGGTCAGTTGGCATTTCTGTGTGGAGTTTGTATGTTCTCCCTGTGTTGGCATGGGTTCCTCTGGGTGCTCCGGTTTCCCCCACAAGTTCAAAGACATGTGGTATAGGTGAATTGGGTGAGCTAAATTGTCCGTAGTGTATGAGTGTGAATGAGTGTGTATGGATGTTCCCCAGTGATGGGTTGCAGCTGGAAGGGCATTCGCTGCATAAAACATGTGCTGGATAAGTTGGTGACTCATTACGCTGTGGCGACCCCAGATTAGGGACTGAGCCAAAAAGAAAATGAATGAATGAATCCGCATACAGTACATTAATAGGAATACATGTTTTCAAATAAAAAAATTAACAAATAATAACATTAAATGAATAAATGTCTGCTGTACTGAAATAGAAACGGTTCAAATAAAATCATTTCTATAATAAAAAATTTATTTGAAATAATAAAAATTTATATTAATAATAAAACAACTTAGCAATGAATACAATAATATCTGGAATATAGTCACAGAAATACAAATACATATAACACAATTAAAACGAGAAATGGTAATAATGTGAATATTCACCTATCAGGCTAATAAAATGATTTAAATTTTTTGTAAGATAATTTGAAAAAAATAATTTCTTCGATAACTAAGTTTTATCATGAATTGTTATATACTTGCCTACCACTACTACTACTAATAATAATATACTACTACTAATAAAAAATAATAATTGCAGCATGCAGTGACGTATATGATGATCTTAACAAATTGACAATTTACATAACCACTTTATAATTCACCATCTATCATGTTCTGATGAGTTAAGAAGTGTAAACTACTAAAAAATACACAAAATCTCTAGTGTGGGTGACGTCATTGTTAATTATCCGAACTGTTATTTATAGACTTTCACCTTTAACTGTTTACTGCAGAACTGAGCTCGTTTCCAAACTGATGAATACTTCACTGTTACTGAAAACTGATTATTCATTAGGCCTATTATTTTCTCTGTTCATCTCTTTATATCTGCTTTGCCACAATTCAGAATTAACGGTGACTTGACTGATTTAAACAAGCCTATTTTAACACTTAACGCAGTTATGTGAGGTAATTATGGTATCAGGTGGGTATCAAGCGTGGTAGTCTGATTAAGATATTCCTCAGTACTATTTTGTTGCTGTTTTACACTATAAGGTATTTCAATTAATCCGTTATTAACCCCGAAATCAAAAGCCAATGTCATGCCACACTATACGAACATCCATAACACCGACATTAGTGAAATAAGACTGAAATCAGTTCGGCTTAAACTCTACATGCCGTGCAGAAAGGGTGTAATGAGCAGTTTCGCTATCAGTCATGAATGTCTTTGACTCACCTGTGATGATGTCTGACAGGACGAATAAAGCAGCAGTGTGTGCTCGTCTTTCACTTTCTGCAGACGGCGGTCATGATGATGCTCGCTGAATTACGCGCTTAATCCATCAGTGCTCGAATTATTACGAATTTCTCGTCTTATTTACCACACTCAAGCACACACACCTGATAGCACAGCAACCAGTGAGTCTAACAGGGCAGCGATGTTATTACACGAAACACTTTGAACCGGACCACCTGCTCAGTTAATCGGTAATTGCCTGATAAGTAAACGAAGATTTGAGTAACCGCTTTACATCACGTATCTGACCTGCGGCGATGCGCTTTTGTTGTATTGAGATGCTTTGAGTCTTAAAGGGGAAACGCACTCCACGCCTCTCTGCGGACCCCATTAAATTACCTCTACCACCCTGTGTTAAATTACCGAGACCTTTACAGCTTTAACAACCATTCACCGCAGTCTCTCCGTCTTTACATACTATTAAATGTTTGTGTTCTGCTAATAACAACCATGGCCTAACCTACAGGACACACTATGGCATCAGAATGCTAGCTGTTTTCCAAATATACCTTTCTGACAGTACCATGGTATAAAATAATTAGGTGCCTGAAAAGTCCTCAGTTTTAAAATAAATTTACTGTTTAAATTTAAATTTAAAATAAACTGTTAATCAATTATGTTTTTATTTTAATTTACATGATTGATCCACAATATTATAATTTTACATTATTTTTAAATGCAGTCTGTTTATAGCATTATACACAATTCATTTATTTTGTATTTAATTAACGGTATCTGGCAACATCTTGTTTAATTTGCATTACATTATTTTCTACAAAAATTTTAAACTGATTCAACAATGATGGACAAAAAGAAAAGAAAAATTAAATGTCCAAATATTGTTGAGTCCCTCCATCTAGTGGTGCGGTACATACATACTTAGTCTAATAGTTTGGACACAGACTCTTTTTCTTTGAGAGTTTGAGAATATAGTTATCAATAATCTATCAATAGGTTTGTTTTATATGTATTGCATTTGTGTGAACAGCTAATAATGAAACAGAACTTTTCCAGGCTTCTTTGGGTTCCTATACTGTAGGTCTTCTAAGTCATCTAAACAGCCGATGTATCTGTGTCTGCTCAGAATTCAGTGTAAAGATGGTATGCCGTATTAACCATTATTCAAATTTACTACGCTTTCGTTATGATAACCTTTGATTTGGCCCATCATCCCATCTGAAAAGAGAGGAAGAATGGTGGGCATATGTTTGGGGTGAATGTCTTTGACAGAGAGCATAATTTTGATTTAATCGTAACCCTTTATTTTTATGTTTTTTTACTGAGCTACAAAAAAGTCAACTGAAATTAAATGTTATAAATGAATCCGAACTTTAAAATGTAAAATATACTTGACAAAAAATGATGCACAAGACATAGGAGAGCAAATCAAGGCAGATGTCGCAGGTCACCTAGTGTTTCCAGTGTGGTATAAATGAGATGTTTTACTGTAATAATATGTTTATTAAAAAATGTAAAAAAAAAACTATACAGCATTAGTTAAGATGATTTGAATCAATGTTTTCTAGTTATTTCTACATTTTATATTACTTATGGTGTGATGTGTTCGGACTGGTATATATTCAGCCCACATACCTGAATCAAGTTTTGTCTTTGGCCGTTTATTAGAAAAAGTTTGGGCACCCCTGTGTTAGAGGCTGTTTTTGCCCCTTCCATTATAACAACATTTATTTGATTGCAAAGCCTTGGCACCATATAATCATGCATTCTTCATTGTTGGTGGTTTTCCCTGTTGGGAAAAGGTCAGATTTGTCAGATTTTTTCTGTTGATCATCAGTTGGCAGCATTAACCCTTTTGATAGGTCTGGAAAAAGATTTCTGGCATTTATATGGAGTTCTATGGAGTTAGACAGAAGATTATTGTGTGTGTGTGCGTGTGCGTGCGTGTGTGTGTAGGTGTGTGTGTGTGTGTGTGTGTGCATAAATACACTGATTAAAATGTGGGGGAGGCTAAATTGTCCATAGTGTATGTGTGTGAATGAGTGTGGATGTTTCCCAGTGATAGATAAGGATAACATGTGCTGGATAAGTTGGCGGTTCATTCCATGTGGGAAACCCTGATTAATAAAGGGACTAAGCCGAAAAGAAAATGGATGAATGAATAAATGAATATTTACTATGGGGCGGCAGGGTGGCTCAGTGGTTAGCACTGTCGCCTCACAGCAAAAAGGTTGCTATAGTTCGAACCCCGGCTGTGTCAGTTGACATTTCTGTGTGGAGTTTGCATGTTCTCCCCATGTTCGCAAGGGGTGCTCCGGTTTCCCCCACAGTCCAAAGACATGCGGAATAGGTGAATTGAATAAACTAAACTGGCTGTAGTGCATGTATGTGAATGTGAGAGTGTATGCAGCTGGAAAGGCATTCGCTGTATAAAACACATAAGTTGACGGTTCATTCCGCTGTGGCAACCCCTGATGACAAAATAGGACTAAGCCGAAGAAAATTGAATGAATGAATGAATGAATGACTGTTTGCTATGTTATAAGGTGCTTATTTTATATTTTCTCAAACATATCAAGTGTAATGGTCTCTCTTACATTCTCTCTCACACACACCGACACAAACACACAAACACTGAGAAACTAAGCTTTGTTTGCACTGTAAGTGATGATAAACAGTAAAAAATATAAATATTACCTCCTCTCAAGAGGGAAAACCACCATGAACTATAAAGCATGCATAATAATATGGTGTCATGGCTTCGCAATCTAAAGATGTTGTTATAATGGAAGTCAATGGGGAAAAAACAGCCTCTAACACAACGAAAGGGTAGTAAATCTGCCGGCAGTGCGTTGTTGAGTTTTTAAAAAATTCCAAAATGTTTTCCCAAAATATGTATCAAAATAAGATTGGTCCCAAAAACCATTCTATTTGTTGAAACAGAGAGGATGCAGACCTGGTGCAGTGCAATCTGAACTGCATCCAATGCTTTTTAATGCGCTCAGCTCCGTTGAGGGCATTGTGTTTTACCCTACATCACTGAGATATGCAGTCTCAGCTTACATCATCAAGGCTGCATCCAGATACTATTGGAGACAGAGAAAGTTGTGGCTTCAAAAATCACATCAGAGTGGATGAAAAAATCCCAAACAGCACACAAGGATTAAACGGTTTCTGTAAAAACACATTTTTTAAAAAATTGTGATGCTTCAGTTTTGGTTTCTGTGTCGCCTTTGCTGTGTAAAGATGCTTTAGAACATGAGAGATGTTGTTTGCAGTTCTTTTTATGCCCACTGGTGTCGCTAATGATGAAGATATAACATATACTGTAAGTCAACAATACACTCACTGACCATTTTATTAGGTATACCTTTCTAGTACTGGGTTGGTCGCCCTTTTGCCTTCAGAACTGCCTTAAAACTTCCTGGAATAGATTGAACACGGTACTGGAAATATTCCTCAGAGTTTTTTTTTAATTGACATGATAGCATCATGTAGTTGCTGCAGACTTGTCAGCTGCACGTCCATGATGTGAATCTCCCATTCTACCATATTCCATATTTCTTGTGACTGTGGAGGACATTTGAGTGCAGTGAACTCATTGTCATGTTCAAGAAACCAGTCATAGATGATTTACGCCTTATGGCATGGCGCGTTATCCTGCTGGAATTAACCATCAGAAGATGGGCACACTGTGGTCGTAAAAGGATGGACATGGTCAGCATCAATACTAAGGTAGGCAGCGACGTTGACACGATGCTCAAGTGGTACTAATGGGTCCAAAGTGTGGCAAGAAAATAACCACCAGCCTGAATCATTGATATAAGGCAGGATGGATCCATGCTTTCATGTTGTTGACGCCAAATTCTGACCCTAAAATCTGAATGTCGCAGCAGAAATCGAGACTCATCAGTCCAGGCAACATTTTTCCAATCTTCTATTGTCCAATTTTGGTGAGCCTGTGCCAATTGTAGTCTCAGTTTCTGGCCATTCTCCTCTGATCTCTGGCATCAACATGCATTTGCACCCACAGAACTGCCGCTCACTGGATATTTTCTCTTTTTTCGGACCATTCCCTGTAAATCCTAGAGATGGTTGTGTGTGAAAATTCCAGTAGATCAGCAGTTTCTGAAATACTCAGACCAGCCCGTCTGGCACAAACAACCATGCCACATTCAAAATCACTTAAATCAACTTCCTTCCCCATTCTGATGCTTGGTTTGAACTGCAGCAGATCGTCTTGACTATGTCCACATGCCTAAATGCATTGAGTTGCTGCCATGTGATTGGCTGATAAGAAATTTGCGTTAATGAACAGCTGGACAGGTGTACCTAATAAAGTGGCCGGTGAGAGTAGAAAACTGTTCTTGTGGTTTTTAGATATTTTAATGAAACAAATCGTAGTGTGTCTTTTATATGTACAGCTCTTTTGAAACATCAGTAATAATATTTTTGAAGATTTTTCTAAAGGAATAGCAGATTCAAGTATTCAACATTCAGTCATTTTTATTATAGTCAATTTAGTCAGCGAATAATAAATTATTTACAATTGTCTTTCACAAAGCATAAATTAAATCAGAGAGAGAGAGAGAGAGAGAGAGGACATAAGAGAGAGGGAGAGAGACATAAGAGAGAGAGATGTACAGATCATGAGGTGTTTTTGGAGCCTCATTTTGATGAGGGTTTGGCTCATGCTGGTTTCTGCTGTTCAGTAAACTCATTTATTATCATTATCATGGATGGGTGAAGAAAGCCAATGCCCCAGCCGGAGGAGGAGAGAGGGGTCACATCACCATAACAAGTCTTCCACACTGTGCAGAAATCAAAATCCGATTCACATCTCAGGACGTATATGTCAGGTAAAATGCAATAACACAAGCTATGATATAAGATCAACTGAGATATTCCAGTCGGTGCTCACCGGGGCCGGATGTCCCGTTCATCATCGCCGAACAGCAGTTCAGCCACAGCGGCTTCAGGGGTGGATCGCTTCCCATATCTGAAGGAGAAGATGATGATGATGTATGAATTATGCATGATTTGAGCTTCACTCTTTGACATTTACAACTGTAGCATAAACCATGTGTATTTAGCATTGGAAGTTAATAGTTCCTGCACAGTGCTTGTGAATGTGCGCAATATACTGACACTGATGAGAAGAAACTGATGAATAAATTAGTTACTTTTGTGTTATATGCACACAAAAGTACTCTTATAGCCTGACAATATTCCAATTAAACAACCGCCAGCTGCATTTGGTCTGTTTTAAGGATGTTTTAAAGAAATTTATATATATATATAAAAAAAATAGAACCACTGGAGTGTGAAGAAATTGTAACATAATTATAATTTTCGGGTGAACTAGCCCTTTATAAGTTAATGAGTTAGTTCACCCAAAAAAAATTAATAAACAACATTTTATCACACTCAAGTGGTTCTAAATTTGTATTATTTTCTTTCTTCTCTTGAACAAAAAAAGAGGATATACTGAAGAATGTTGGAAAAAGAAGACATTAGCTACGTTTCCATCCAAAAATGCGGATTAACTTTATGCGCAAAACTGGATTATCACATAAAAGACGTGCAAATAAAGCAGCATTTCCAAAAATCGTCACTTCCTGATTAACTGGTGCCAAATATCAACAGTAAAAACGGAATTTGCTGCAGTAAGAGAAGCTGCGTGAATCTTTTCTTTATTTACTAAATGCCTTGTGCCTCAGAAGGCAATCCTGACACGCAGTGAACACACGGTGGCGTTTGAAGGCATGAGACACGGATCACAGACGCTCTTGGTTCTGGAGGTCATTAATAATATAATAACACTATATTGAAACGGTTGAGGCGTTTTAGAATGACCAAAACAACAATACAGATGTTTTACAGTGTGTTCAGTCTGCTGGTTTGTCCATTCACACACATTTTTATAATGACATGATAATATAAATATAACAAATCACATGACCTTTTTTTAATGTGCATACTGGAATTTGTGCAGTAAAAGTGTTTCCATCGTAGTTTATGCACATCTTATAGAATAAAAGGTTTATCCTACTCAGGTATGCGCATCTGTTTTTTTATGCGCATTTTGCATATGGGCATAAAAGACCGGTTGATGGAAACACCGAGATGTGCATAAATTTTGAAAATGCACATAAAAAACACATGCGCACAACTGAGTCGGATAAACGTTTTATGAATAGGTGGATGGAAACGTAGCTATAGACATCCATAGTACAGCAGGAAGATAAAGTACTGTGACAGAGTCAGCAGCAGATTTTTTAAGCATTTCCGACATTTTCATTTTCACTATATTAGCATCCACAACAACGAAACAAATAGTTGTTAATTCTGATTGCAGGCTGCGGTTTTTCAAGTTCAAGCAGTATTGTTCATGACTGGCTAATTAGTCGGCTGTTAAAACAATTAAAAATCTTATATTGTTATTTTTTCTTCGTGCCATATTTTTTTCTAGTTGTAGCGAGGATTCTTTTGCACATATATTTAAGATACAGATTTGCTAGAACTGTGTCTGTATTGCTATAGTTCATGTCCTAACTGAAGGGCCCTTTAGACCTGCACAATTCTGGATAAATAGTAGATCCTGATATTTGTGTGGAGATCAAAACTCTGCAACTGTACAAAGTAGCATGTCATTTACTAGAGGTTCTGACAAAATATTTTTTGCAAAATATTGAATGAATTTACCTGAATAGTTTAAGAAACAAATCTGAATGAATGATTTAATGACTTAAAGTGTCACTGATGAATGAAGAATCATTTTAGAACAAATCTATTGAATAACTTGTTCGATCACACCATTTTGGAACTTTTTAAAAGGCACAATGATGAATTTAATAAATGTACTTTACCTCAAGTTAAAAAGTTATAAGACAGCGGAATCTTTATAATTTAGAAAGAAGATTGCATAGGTCTTCGAATGAGTTCTTTATTGTTGTTTAATATTTAATTGTGTTATTGAGCTGTTTTTATAGCAGGGGTATTACATATAAAACTTTGACACACTAAATATAATATCATAATTATCCATCCATTCATTCATTTTCCTTCGGTTTATGCCGAGTTCAGACTGAATGATTTTAACCCCTATTTGGCCCCCGAGCAGGTCAGCGGGAGGTTGGGGGAGAAGTTAAAAGCACTTCTTCTCGGTCTATTTAGACCCTAGAAATGGAGGAACAGCTAGTGTAAATTTGGTGGGAGCACCCGTGTCTGTTTGACGAGTCATCTGAGAAATACCACAATCGGGTTTAAAAAAAACATTGAGGAGAAATTGCTAATTCCCTTCAAAACTCAGGTGAGCAAAATAAGTACATTTTCTACCCCACTAAAGGCTTCTTTCTCATAATGTAGTTATTAACAAAAGATCCACTCTGTGACATCACAATGTTCACACAGTGTCACTTCTCGGGTGTGTTTGGTGGCAGTTTAACCGAGACAAAGTTGTCAGCGATTCTTCCTATTTTAAAGTCATGCAGTGTGAAACCCCCTGTTGTAAAAAAGCAGCAATGAAACACTACCCCAGATAGTCGTGCAGTGTGAAAACACCTGTGACACGACAACTTTGAAAATCCTGCAGTCTGAACTCGGCATTAGTCTCTATTTCAGAGGTTGCCACAGCGGAATGAACCGCCAACTATTCCAACATTTGTTTTAGACAGTGGAAACCCTTCCAGCCGCAACCCAGTATTAGAAAACATCCATGCGCACACACACACTTGTACACTACAGATGGTTTAGTTTATTCAATTCACCTCTATGGCATATCTTCGGATTTTGGGGGAAAGCAGAGCACCCGGAGGAAACTCATGCCAACATGGGGAGAACATGAAAACTCCACACTTAACTGCTAACTGGCCCAGTCAGGACTCAAACCAGTGACTTTCTTGCTGTGAGGCGACAGTGCTAACCACTGAGCCACCTTGCCACCCAAAATATAATTACTCATTCATTCATTCATTCATTCATTCATTCATTCATTCATTCATTCATTTCATTCATTTTCTTTTCAGCTTAGTCCCTTTATTAATCTGGGGTCACCACAGCGGATTGAACTGCCAATATAATTATTAACTTATTAAATATTAACATTACCTGAAATGAATTAAAATGGCCTATAAAAATAGACAAATTAAAAAAGAAAAACGAATGAAAATGACAAAATCTTTCACTAAAACGAAACAAAAACACAACATATTACAAATTGTTAATAAAATCTACAATACTTGTTCTTAAAAATGAAATAAAGGTTATAACTAAAATAAAATAAATCACAAAAAAACTCTTTCGCTTTTACTAAGATCAAAAATTACATAAAAAATAATGAATAAAATGAATAAATTAAATTGAATAATTTAAATGGCTTTTAATAGAGACTAAAAATCCATTGATCTTGACCAATGCATCTGAAAGTGTGCGAGCTTCCAGATAAATGTAGACTGATTGAGAAAAATAAGGGAATTTACAAGAAACAAACCAAAAAGAACCAAAATAACCCAGAAGCGTCACTTAATTGCTGCCTTTTAAGGTTAAAGTTGTTGCAGAAAATATCAGGGTACATCTCCAGCACGCATCTCTCAGAGATGTAACCAGACATGTTAATCCCACTTAATAACAATCTATCTTAACGCACAGCACAATAATGAGGGGTTGCGTACAGATTGAAGGATATCTGGAAACCCAGCCCACCCCTCGTGCTTATGTGAGCGTTGTTCAGATAAAAACATAGCAACGCACTCTTTGAGAAAACCCATTAACACATACTAAAAAAAAGAGGTTTTGTTTAAACTGCAGAGTGGATTCAGTTTATTTGTCTGGGAATCTCATGTTTTACTCACTAGGACTAAATCAGTTCAATTGAAAAAGTGTAGTGCTGTAAACATACGGTGCACTGTTACTCAGAACTGCTTCACAAACTGTTGGAGGTTGATAAATAATAGGATTTTGTTATTTCTGCCATCTTTATTTTAGCGAGTTCATCTAAAGATACATTATAAAAGTAAATATATTTCCCCTCTGGCACTAGCAGAATGTTTTTAATATATACCTTTTAAGAGTTCACACTTAGCTGATGATTGATTGGAAAATTTGTTTGGCATCCTGTCCCAGGATGAACCCTGAGCTCATAAGATCCTCGAGCCCGGGGCTCCCTCCCATTTGCAAGGCGAGAGGGGAGTTTGAGCTCAGGTAGATTTTGAGAACTCCCCTGCTATAGTAGCTAATAAACAGAGAGTGATTGCTCTTAAGAGAGAACTACTTGCTGGGAGGACATCTATGGAGCCGGTTTGGATTAGTCAGTTAACTTAAGTTGCATGTTTTTGGACGGTGGGAGGAAACCGGGGAACCTGGGGGAAACCCATGTGAGCATGCAGGGAACGTGTAAACTCGTCACAGAAACATCATCTGGCTTGGTAAGGACTAGAACTAGTTACATTCTTGCTGTGAGGCAACAGTGCTAACCACTGGGCCACCGTGCCACTCATCTAGGAAAGGAGGAGGAGTAGGGGTGGAAGGGGGGATTTTTCAAAACGAAGATGGCTATGATATGGAACTTAGGGTATTTATAGTGGCTTAGGAATCGTCTGATTGGTCAATCATAAATTGAATAATGCGGGACCAGCTGAGAGCAATCATCAGCACGTGATCCTCTTGAAATTAGTTTATAAATATACTTCACTTTGTCTTAGATGGTGTCCTGTAAGTACTCTGGAGTATCATTCAAATATCAAATACTATGGTATTGACTACTTACAATTAATACCATATCTCTATATATAGAACTTTTAAAGGAAGGTATAGACATGTTTTTCAGACAAATACGCAAATACAGGCTCAAATAACAACCGTTTGACTGGAAAATAGGACATGATGTCAGTCTGACGCGAGCAAGAGGGAAAAAACAGAGAATTAGAAGTGGATCCATTAATTAAAGCTTTATATTCTCCATTATCGTCTGAAATCTTTGCTGGGCCATTAGTTGATTTCTGCTGTTTTTTCTCCACAGAATCATATTTCAAGAACTGTTTGAAGTTGCTCAATCCCTACAATAGACTTTAATCATAAAATGACACACACACTCACAAATATTGTGGATACACTGTAAATTCATTCCTACATAAAGTTGAAGTCAGAATTATTAGCCCACCTGTATATTTTCCCCTAATTTCTGTTTATCGGAAAAGAAGATTTTCTCAACACATTTCAAACATAGTCATTTTAAAAGCTCGTTTCTAAAAACTGATTTCTTTTATATTTGTCATAATGTCATAATATAAAAAAAATAATAATAATTAACTTTCCAAAAACAAATAAAAAGCACTCAGGGGTAGCTCAAATATTTGGTCGGTGCTCTTTGGGTAAAGGAATTCATTAAAGCAAACAACAAAAATCAGTCCAAAGCACTAGAGGCACTTTTTTCGAGTGCCTTGGACTGATTTTTGTTGTTTGCTTTAATAAATAAAAATACTTTTAATATAGCTGAAACAAAACAAGTAAGACCATCTCCAAAAGAAAAACTAATACAGGAAATATTGTGAAATATTCCTTGCTCTGTTAAACATCATTCGGAAAATATTTGAAAAAGGAAGCACGATTCATTTTGGCTTCAACCATATGACAACAAGTTCAGTTACAATTTTCAAAATAATAAGACACAAACAAACTAATTTATAAATAAACTAATATGTGTTCAGTATTAACTGGTGTTTAGTCATAATAGATTAACTAATGTGTATTTATAATAAAACTTTAGATGCTTATACACTAATAATATATGGCAACATATTTGTTCTGTAAAATCACCAAACACACCATCACATTAACCTAAACATCAACAAATATAATTATTTTCCAAGTTGTGCAATACTTGGAATGCTTAAAGCTTCAGTTTCAGAAAATTGCTAATACATTCTACAAGTGATTATACATAAACGAGAGTACTATACATGCTTTAGTCAGCGTTAGATCATTGTGACTAATGTAGAACTAATGAAAGATATGTTTTATGGTATTTCTTTATAACTAATGTACATTTTTAAGAAATGCATATTTTATATTCTAGCTATGAAAAGAAGTTGTTATTAAACGTTAACAGCTAATCCATCAGTGCTACTATTACCTCAAAGGCGTAGAATTGGCATGGACGGAGGGGACGTGTCCCCACCAATATCCACCGATTACTGAAATGTCTCCAATACCAATACCAATAATTTAATCAACTTCAAAATAAAGCACTGCTCCTTCAACTCTTAACCTACATGTGCACCAAGTCAAGTTCGCTACGAGTTCACCGTAATACTATTAACAAAGGCTGTGCGATTAGTCAAAATTCAGTTTAAATTTTGGCCTCCATGATTCTGAAAAACAATAATCGGGATAAAACTATTAAATTGGTTCACACACCTCTCTAAAGTTCTAAACATTCATACCTCCTCGAAGCTCGACTGCAGTAAAATAGTGTAAATTGGCTTTTGCAGCATGGGACGTTGTTATTTTTATTATTAAGTGTTATTTTATATCATTAAGTGCTTTATTCATGTTTTTAAAATTTGTCCTGTTCAATGCATGCGCTCTAGGATATGTCCGCACCAATGTCAAAAGTGAATCTACGCCCTTATTTTACCTGTAATGTTTCTGCAATAATCTGCACTGATTAAAGTTCATTTTTTCCAGTTTTTATTAAAACTTTACTGTTAATTCAATATTTCTTCTCATTTCTTTGAAACTATTAGTGAAATGCACAGGTCATTTTTTGTGAAAATTGTTTATACATTGTGTGTGTGTGCACCCAGGTGACTTTTAAGGCTCACCTCTGTCGTGTGATGAGGTTGATGTAGTGTCTTAGAGCAGTGTGGTACTTGGCCATCTCCTCCGGACCCACGTCTCCCGCTGGAGGTTCAGGTTTGGGTGGGTAAGCTTCAGCCAGGCTGCTGAGACACACTATAACGCACAGAACAAGAGCCAGCGGCACAGTCCAGGATCTCAGTGCACTCGCCATCTGACACAAACACAGAAGAACACTGTCGCTCATGCCGTTCAAAACACACTATTCCTGCTCACACTAAACTCAACAGTTGAATCATTGTTGTAATTTCATGCACAACAAATGAATAGAATTGAAGCTATTCCTGCTGCTATGTCATCATACTCAAAAAGATATTAAGTTGTCTCAAAGATTTAATAAGGAATTCAAACAAGAACTCAAGTCTCTCCTATATGAAGAATTTAAACATGTTAACACCATTGTGATAGTATATGTTTATATGATTCAGTTCAATTCATGTTTATTTCTATAGCGCTTTTACAATGTAGATTGTGTCAAAGCAGCTTAACATAGACATTTCAGTACATTGAAACCGTGTCAGTCCAGTGTTCAGAGTTTAGGTTAAGTTTTAGTTCAATTCAATGTGGTTTAAATTTCACTGCTGAGAGTCCACACACTGAAGAGCAAATCCATCAATACACAGCTCCACAAGTCCCAACTATAAGCAAGCCACATACGTTTATATGACTGCTCCTCTATGAAGAATCACATCACCAACACCCTAGCATCCCTTCCCTCAGACCCAGTTGTATAGTATATTGTTATTTATATATTACTTTATTATTCATTATGATCGTTATTCACTTTTTCCTCCTCCTTCTTTGTAATTTTCTTTCTTTACTCTGCATAATCTTTGGTTCGTCTAACTAAAAACATTTTTCTTCTTTTCTTTTTCTCATTATGAATTCATAAATTTTTATTCTAATATTTATTCTTCTCTGAAATTTTAACAGACCAAAGAAATGAAATCTTCACAATTTTTCCTACAATATATACCCGTATATTTTTTGGCATTTTGGAGAAAGTCTTCTTTCTTTTACTTTGACTGGAATAAAGTCACATTAAAGTCACATTATTTATCACCCACTCAATATATATCAATATATATCCCCCTAAATATAATATATATACAGAATTGGAGTGTAAAAAAAAAAAAAAAACTTTGTTAAATAACATTCAGGATATAATATAATATAATATAATATAATATAATATAATATAATATAATATAATATAATATAATATAATATAATATAATACAATACAAATTCCCTGGAGTATGAATGATTTCTGTCTATAAATAATGTTCTTCAACAAACTCAACAGATTTCCTCACGTTTATGTTAAACCTGCTGTATGTATTCTGCTGTCGCTGAAAAGCAAATGAATGAAAAAGTTGTTATTAATGAACGTGTGAAGGAATCGGAATGCTACTTACTCCGTAGTAGATGTCGGGGCCCAGAAGGATTGGCTGGAGCTGCTGTAGTTGGTTGGTGTTGATCTGCTTCTCTCTCTCTGCAGACCATGATGCTTTTATAGCTCCTGAGTGGCCGGAGGGAGGTCCAAACCCCACCCAGCACTTACACACAACCAGAGTGTTAATGATGAACTAATGAGTCACTGGCACAAGCCATTCAAGCCTATGATCTCAATGTCTGCGATGCTCTGTACATTAACACACCGCTGTATAATAATGCTAGAGATATGGAATGAAATGGAGCGAATTAAGAGTCATTTGAAGCCGGGTAATTCAGGACACAAGTGCAGCTAATAGGCTTTTCTCTTGCTTATCACAACAGTTCATGATGAGCAGTTTAAATGGTTGAAATAAAAATGCAGACTGATTTTGAACATGCAAATGGCACATTTTCTTTATGGAATTCACTGTTACATAAGTAAATATAAACATCTGAATATCTTTGGCGAAAGAAATGACATTTTCCTCCTTTAAAAGTCATGTTAGATTGAATTAATTGTTTATTAAATTTGATGCCATTGTCATGCAGGTAAATATTAGGAATAAGGTAAATAGTGTGGAAATACAAATCTCTTGGTCCATTTTTAATATAACTTCTATAGTATTCTGCTTGTATTAAGATAAAAACCAGATATGTGGTAAAATACACAATGTTTGGTGGCTTATTGACCTTTT
>CAIGQQ010000153.1:2087126-2098603 GCA_903798035.1 Danio albolineatus
ATATATATATATATATATATATATATATATATATATATATATATATACATTTTCTTGTAGTGTCATAGACGATCAACACCAATATACAAAACACAACTCCGAAAAAGTTGGTAGTAAAATGTTTGCGTAAATCCACCAGAGGGCGCGGCTGAGTGATATGTTTCAAGCCAGTGTGTTGAAAATGTGATTCAATCTAGTTATACAAGTGTCTGCTATTAAATGGGATATCTTTGCAGCACAAACAGAAAATGCATAGTTTTCAAACATGATGAGTAAAATGTTAGAAATCACCCCATAGTTTGGGTTCATTGTAACCATTTTTACAGTCTATGGTAGTTGTAAGTAACACCCTGGGGTGATGAAAATGGATTTGAAAGCTTTTTCAAAAGAGTTTTCAGTATAATCAGTGTGTGTCTGTGTTAAAGCTGAATAAAATGTGCAGGCGTCATGGGCCCAAAGAGGACAGACACTGAGGACAAACACTGAACAACTTATTTGGCTTTGAGGTCTTTCTCTTTCAAGACCTATAGGCATGCTGAAATTAAAACAAATAAATGCAGTTAAATTTGCTTGGGATTGGTGATAACATTCCACTGATGTTACAACTATCCAAGAGTTTGGTTGTTAACTGACCCTGAGTCTTTTAGACTTTTGCTCACCTTTAGCTAACAGCTAAAACTTTAGCACCAACAATATCCATTAAAAATATTTACACAGACACATGATGTAACTTTGGCGGGTTTAACTAAAAATCTGACGTTGCTTTCCCAAAAATACATCAGGTAAAAATGATATATTGCTTAGCTCAAATGTAGTTTTCCCCTCTAACATCTGCCGTGTTTCCCACAGGACTGTGAATGAGGACTAATCTGAGCATATGAAGTGAATCAACTGATCTGTAAGTAATGCCTGATTGTAAGATATTGGAAGTGTTTCAACTCACCAATGTTACAACTATCCCCAGTCTCCCCTATTTACTATAAATTACAACATATTGTTTATTTTATTTTTGTTACAAATGAAGACATAACCCAATTTGTTTGGATAAATACATGTATGTTAAGTTGACGTGACTGTCATCATGATGTGGCTTTTGACAACAAGATATTCTCTCCAATCTATACATGGCAAACATGCATTTAGATGCATTAACAAGAGCAGGAAATGTTAATTATGCATTATTGATTACTGAAGAAGGCAAGGGGTGTTAATCAATAGTGGTCTTGATCTGGATCTTTTAACTAGCCACTGGAATTAATCTTCAATTGTTTTAATGAGACCACCTTAAGGGTCAGATAGCTCAAATTACAAATATTGACTAGCAACTCAATTATGTTTTAGCCCGATTGTCCAAAATTCAAGTTGGGAGATTTTTAAAATATGCAGATTATCCAAGAGATTATGTTATGAATAGCAGTATTAACAGATTTCGTAAAGAGGAAAATGATCAGAATTGCATATATAAAATCAGAATTGTGAGAGAGATTCTCAGAACTGCACTTTTTCTCTGCACTGTGTGCAAATGCTGGGTTCCACACAATCGATTTGTGTTGAGACAACATAAAGGAACTAAGTTCATTTATTAGCTGCAAATTTAAGTGGATTATACAAACAATGAAGTTGTCCCTAAAATAATCAAGAATTGTGATGTTTCAGCTCATTTTAAATAAGTAGTTTGAACAAACAGCAAACATTTTTTGAGTGTGAATTGCATTCATTCATTCATGCATTCATCTAATTTTATAAATCTGGAGTCACCACAGCGGAATGAATCGCCAGTTTACACATGCCCTTCCAGTTGCAACCCATGACTGGGAAACATCCATACATACCTCATTTACACACAGACAATTTAGCATACCCAATTCACCTATGTCTTTGGACACCCACTACTCCACTGTGACACCTGTGAATTGGACATTTTCATAATTGTGATATTTCCTCTGAATTCCATTTTTTTTTAATAATATTTTTTTCTCTCTCAGAATTATCAAACATAAAAGACCAAAATGCAAATTTCCATCTCTAAGAAAAAAATGTCAAAATTATGAGCGCCGATATAAGTAAGAAAGTCGAAATTGTCAGATAAAAATGGCTTCACCATTCTCAATGCTTCCAAAAAATTGTTTTGTATAAATCACTATATGAATTCATATGAAATCAACAACTTATAATATAATTTATACATAATAATATAATCTCATGAGATCTGATAGGAGTGTACATACTTCTGTCATTTTTCTTTTTCAACGTAAGTCCATATCAGTGGTTTAATGATTTTGAATGTCTCTGACAGCCTTACAGTGTAAAAAATGTTGGGTTCCACACAATTGATTTGTGTTGGCACAACGAAGTAATCGAATTAAAGTTTAAATTAAAATTTAAGTGGAATGAACTTAAAACAATTAAGTTGACAAAAAATGGTTGTTTCAGCTTATTTTACATGAGCTCATACAGATTTCCCCACATACAGGTTTCCTCACACTAAACTGAACTTCAACACTGAAAACTAGACTGACACCATTTCAGTTTACAATGATCCATGTTAAGCTGCTTTGACACAATTTACATTGTCAAAGCGCTATAAATGAAGACGAATTGAATTGAAATAGTTTGAACAAACAGCAAACATATTTTTGGAGTGTAGCCACTCTTGGTATACTAAACAATAAGTTGAAGAGGGTCTTCATGCTGTATTTCATTTGAGTAAGTATTTTAAGCTAATGTTCATAGTTTTCGGCTTAGCCCCTATTTTAATCTGGGGTCACCACAGTGGAATGAACCACCAACTTATACAGCATATGTTTTTTGTTTTTTTTGCAGCGGATGCCCTTCCAGTCGCAACCCATCACTGTTCAACATCCATAAACAGCCATTCACACTCATACGCTACGGACAATTTGGCTCACCCAATTCACATATACTGCATGTCTTTGGACTTGTGAGGGAAACCCATGCAAACACGGGGAGAAAACAGAAATGCCAACTGACACATCCAAGGCTCGAACCAGCGACCTTCTTGCTGTGAGGCGATTGTGCTACCCACTGCGCCACCGTGATGCCCTTATTAACAGTTTATTTCAGGTATTCAACCAAAATGTTATTGACTTAGCTGGTGGAACCAGAAGATTTAAAAAATGCCAACTCATTTCTGGGTTTTGTCTACAAAAATACGTCATGCGTCGCTCTATTGCTTTAAATGATGCCATTAATTCAATTCATACATAAGGATCTGCACTCATCTAGTGAATAGCATCAAAGATTGCTCTTTGTGTTGGCTCTTCCACCTCTGAATGCTTCATTAACACTCTATTCCCCATTCAGTCAGTTTTCTTACTTTTAGAAGACATATTAGATTAGTTGAAAAGATCAATGCATATTTTTGCAGATGGAATAGTAAGGTTACATGCTGGCCTCTTTATTTCAAATCACCCATAAATGCAGGATGATTTAATTGTAAATCCTCATGTCAAGGAGTCGCTGCGTTAATCTCAGTCGAGGTCTATACGCTGCCTTTTTTAGAAATATAAACATGTGTAAGAGCTCATTCGCTCATACAGATTTCTCATTCCCGTTTATCTTGCGCATATGATTTACAGGATCATTTCCGGAGGCTTCTGTTGTAAAATTTTTAGTATTGTCTCGGTGGCTGGAGTCTCTCAACCGGTGCAGCCATAAAAGTCAATGAGGAGAAACAACACACAGTAGATATTGATACTCACACTTGAGCTTATCAGGATGAATAAACAGTGAGAGAGCCATTGCAGATCATACAAGCAGGAACGGATTGGGCGAACGTTTACGTTATGATAACTCTACAGATATCAGACAGTGAATAATGTCCTCTGATGTGGTGAATGTTGTGCGGATCGGAGTGAAATCAACCTTAGGCGCTCTGTATGTTAAATGTAGATCCTTAAATATGAAAAGAAAGGATGATGTTATAGTTTCTGATCAATATCTTTTTTACTACTGAACTTGTAACTGTATTGATTTTAGATTTTAGTGGGATGAGGTGTAATAATTTCGCTAAGCATAAAATGAAATGATATGAAGTATCGTAAAACTATAGGAAAAGGGAGCAGCAAGCAGAATATATATATGACAAAATAAACAGATTAAGGAAGTAAAACATCTCACACAGCAGTTAAAAAGGAAAACAGTTTTATAATGCTGCGCTATTTATATTATATATTAATAGTTCATCATCTTGAGAGCCAAGTCTTTCCAGTTGCTTTGACCTTTCTTCTTTAAAATACAAAATGCGCCGTATGTCTTATTTTAATGAAGATGTTTCATTAAACAGTTTAATTACATAATAACATGAACAAAGTTTACACCTAATGTTCAATGAGGGCTTTTAAGGGTTATTAGCATTAGATCCTGAAGTGCTAATGTACACTGTTTATATATATATGTATATATATATATATATATTTATTAACCATTTCTAATTTGATTCTTAATAAAAACTACTTGTATTTGTTATTTGAACAACATATTACAGTTTTGTTTTTAAAAACATTCTAAAAAGAAGAAAAAAATGCACCCATCTTACATTTAAACTTCCAAGTCTATAGAAATCAATTCTGTGTTTAGTCTACAGTGCATGCGGAAAGTATTCATAGCGCTTCACTTTTTCCACATTTAGGCCTACAGCCTTGTTCCAAAAATGGATTAAATTAGTTAAATTAGTTTAAGCCAACGTTGGCCCATTGTAATTTTTGATTTGGCCCACCATCCCATCTGATGAGAGAGAGAATGATGAGAGAGAGTTGGGGAGAATGTCTTTAACAGAGATCATCGTTTCTAATTTGACGTAACCTTTTTTGTTGGTTTGTTTGTTTGTTTTACAAAAAAAACTGAAATTAAATGCTGTGAATTAATCTGAGGCGCCACGGTGGCGTAGTGAGTAGCACAATCGCCTCACAGCAAGAAGGTCACTGGTTCGAGCCCTGGCTGGGTCAGTTGGCATTTTTGTGTGGAGTTAGCATGTTCTCCCGTGGTTGCGTGGGTTTCCTCCGGGTGCTCCGGTTTCCCCCACAAGTCCAAAGACATGTGGTACAGGTGAATTAGGTAGGCTAAATTGTCCGTAGTGTATGAGTGTGAATGTGGGTGTATGAATGTTTCCCAGAGATGGGTTGCAGCTGGAAGGGCATCCGCTGCGTAAAAAATATGCTGGATAAGTTGGCGGTTGATTCTGCTGTGGCGACCCCGGATTAATAAAGGGACTAAGCCGAAAAGAAAATGAATGAATGAATGAAAATTAATCTGAGTTTTTAAAATGTAAATACGGTCACTCTATGGATAGAGGACTACGCAGAAGAAAGCAAGCAAATCAAGGCAAAAACTCCATTCTGTTATAAATGAGTTATAAAGTTCATTATAGAATCTAAAATATACTGTCTTAATAAAGCAATGTTTTCTAGTCATTTTTAAATATTATTAAATAAATTAGGAAATTACCCATGGCAACTATATATAACTTTAGCCCACTGGCCTCAATCAAGTTTGGTTTTTGGCCCACCAAGGAAAAGTTTGGGCACCCCTGCTCAAAATTCTACACAGAATACGTGATAATGACAATGTGAAAAAGATTTTTTCGAAATTGTTGCAAACTTATTAAAAATAAAAAACCTGAAGAATCACATGTACATAAGTATTCAAAGTCTTTGCTGTGAAGCTCTGAATTGAGCTCAAGTTCATTTTGTTTCCACTGATCATTCTTGTTTTAGCAGCTTAATTGGAGTTAATCTTCCAGCAGGACAATAAACCAAAGCACATTGCCCAAATATCAACAGAGTGGCTTCACGACAACTTGGTGAATGTCCCTGAGTGACCCAGCCAGAGCCCAGACCTAAATCTTATTGAACGCCTGAGATCTGAATATGGCTGAACACCGTCACTTCCCATCCAACCTGATAGAGCTTGAGAGGTACTGCAAAAAGGAATTGGCAAAAATTCCCAAAGACAGGTGTACCAAGCTTATGGCATCATATTCAGAAAGGTTTGAGGCTGTAATTCAGCATTCATTCATTTTTAAATATACATCCTTTCCTGTCATTTAGACCTGCAACACATTCCAAAAAAGTTGACACAGGAGCAGTTTAGGGCTAGTAATGAGGTAAATCTGGAGGACTTTCAGTGCTTAAAGGACAAGGGTGCGAGCCTAGGCTGAACAACCATGTTGTTCTGTCCCTCAGGCAGAACTGCATAAAGATTCATCTTTCATTTAAAGGCAATATCACGACATAGACTCAGGACTACTTTGGCAAACCTTTGTCAAGCACCGCAATTTGTTACATCCACAAATGCCAGTTAAAACTGAACTATTGTATTGTATGTTAACAGTGTCCAGAAGCACTGTCAACCTCTCTGGGCTCAGAGACGTCTGGGATGGACCATTACACAGTGGAAACGTGTACTGTGGACAGATGAATCAGTATCTCAAGTATTTTTTGGAGAAATAGAAGTGGTGTGCACCAGACCAAAAAAGAAAAGGATCATCCAGACTGTTACCAGCAACAAATCCAAAAGCCAGGGTCTGTCATAGTATGAGATTGTGTCAGTGCTCCTGGCAAGGTAACTTGCACATGTGTGATAGCACTGTTTATGCTGGAAAGTACATAGAGATTTTGGAGCACAATATGCCGCCTTCTTTTCCAAAGACATGCATATTTCAACAAGACAATGCTAAACCACATTCTGCACACATTACAAAGTCCTGGCTGAAAAGGAAGGGGATACAGGTACTTGACTGGCCTGTCTGCAGTCCCGACCTGTCTCCAATAGAGAAAGTGTTGAGCATTTTGAAGCGCAAAGTGCGACACCGAAGACCCTGTACTGTTGCCCATCTGAAGACATGTTTACAGATAGAATGGGACAAAATTACACACTTCATGACTTGGTGTCTTCAGTCCCTAAACTTGTTTTAAGTGTTGTGAAAAGGAATGGCAACATTTTAAAGTGGTAAATACTTTACAGTTCCAACTGTTTTTTTAAATGGGCTTGCAAAAACCAAAATAGGAATACATGTTTATTTTGTAAACAAACAAACAAAAAACTATAAAAATCACGAGGAACACATAAAATAGTGTTTGTTGTATTGTCTGCAATGAAATACAAGTCAAAGTAAATTTAAAAATCACTACTCTTTTTTTTATTTGCTATTTCCATACAGTTCCAACCTTTTCTGATTTGGGGTTGTAGAAGTTTATTAAATTTCTTTTAGCCAAGAGGTACATGTTTAAAAGACATCTGATAGACATCTAAACACAAAACATGCTTGTGTGGAAGTCATTTTCCAGCTGCTAATTGTTGAATTATTACTACAGCAGTCAATTATTTTGAGTTAGAATCATTAACAAAGCTAAACTGCAAAATTGTCACATTAAACATGGAAATAATTGTTTCTAAGAGTACTTAAATTACACACATAAATAAAAAAGTAAACATGTTAGGAACTATATAGATAAATATGTGTTACAAGTGTTTTTATATAAATACACTTTATGAAGGGGGTCCCTACAAAATTTTAAATATTATATATGCACTATACAGGCTAGGATCATTATAGACTGGGTACATGAATGTGAAGATGCTCTATGGGTAGATATTGATCAAGGGTTTTGTAATTAAAACATGGTCGCAGATCAGAAGATCAAGTACAATCAGACCCTGCCTATTCTATCCACACTGACCAGTAATACAAATTTTTACCACATTTATATGGGCTCTCAATTTGGTAGCTGGATTAATTTAGGAATATACAGGATATAAGATCTCTTTCATAAGGATATTTGAGGAGTTCAAGCATAATATCCCTAAAAACTATTTCTTATATCTACAGACATTTGGTTCATACTAGACACAGCAGTCTTACCTTGAATAGATTTCTTTTTGGATAGATTCTTTCTTAAGAAAACTGAAGTTAAGCACTTTATATCCAAATTTTACTCCATGATACACCAGTGTGAAGCCGACAATCTGATTTCATTGCAGAAGACATGGAGTAAAAACTTGAAATGAAATGAACATGAAAATGTGTGGGACGATATTATCAGACTACCCTTGAATATTTCAATCTGCAACATATTTAAAGAACTGCATTTTAATATTATACATAGAGATTATATATCCCCAAATAAATATAGTACTGTTTCACCTCAATGTCCAAAATGCAATAATAGTATCGGCACATTCTTTCATTGTCTTTGGGAATGTCCTTTGATTGCTGATTTTTGGAATGATATTTGTGACAAACTGTCCATAATGCATAAACAGAAGGTTACAGCCTCCCTATTAATGTGCTTACTACGCCGGTGTTCTGAAAAAATAAATAATAATAAAATAAATAAATACACTTTATGTTTTAAATGATGTTTGGGAAAATAAAAGATTGCGGATGAAAATATTCCTGACTGCAAAATTGGCATTCAGTGTCATGTCTCAGACATCAATTTTACCATTACATGTTTGACTACTCTTATTAATTACTGGAGTACTTGCTTATTATTAAGATCGCCACTGTTTATTATTATTTATAAAGTGTTATATTGTTCTACATTCTACAAAATACATATACCCAACTACTACCTATAAACTATTAATTATCTATTAATTGGCTCACTATAAATTTAAAAACCCCTGTGCATATATCCCATTATACCTTAAAATAAACTTATTTCCCATGTCTGGTTCAAAAAAGTGTTGGATGTGTTGTAATAAAAGCACTATGCTTTATTGTTATTCTTAAGTACGGCAATACTTTAGTCATTCAGTCTAACAGGATCAAGAAATCATGTTAAAATCAAATCATCTGACAGTCTGTGACATCAACAAAAGGCATCCTGTTGTGTTACAGCAAAGTGAGTTTAACTCGACTTAACTTTTTCACTCGACTATAATATGCACAAGCAGAAAACAGGAATAAAGTGAATATTTTCTTTATATGCAAGTTTGCTTCTAGCTAAAAATATCTTCTAGCAAAATATTTGTAATGAACTGTAATTACATTCTAAAGCCTTGTCAACAGAATGAAAGCCTATAGTTAAATGACACTGCGGTGAGTTTTAATGGGTCTCAATGAGGATTTTGTTATACAGAAGGATGTTTTTTACTTCTGTATCAAGTGTAAAATGGACAAATATTTTGCTAGAAGATATTTTTTGCTAGAAGTTTAGCATATAAAGAAAATACTCACTTTATTCCTGTTTTCTGCTTGTGCATATTATAGTCTATTATAGAGTCGAGTGAAAAAGTTATGCAGCAATTAAACTCACTTTGCTGTAACAAAACAGAATGCCTTTTGTTGATGTCACAGACTGTCAGATGATTTGATTTTAACATGATTTCTTGACGGTTTAGATTAAATCAGGTGAACTATTAAAATTCCAATAATAAACACCATAAAAACACTCCTAAGCCAAGATGTATGCAATTTGCCTTAACACAGGCAAAATTATCTGAAAAAAGTAAACTGAAATGGACAAAAGAGAAGATGTTCCCACTCTCTGATGTCTTGTTCTGTTTTTGCATTGCGCTATCAGCGTTATTTTTTTGTTTCTCTCAGGTCATCAAGCTCTTTCAGGTCGCCTCTGTGAGCTGAATCAGTGCATGTAAACATGCTAGGCTGCTAGCAAAGCACTCTCCTCACATTAGTGAGTCCATAACGCATGATAAGACTGATAATAATTCCATGTTCCCCCTTTCTGCCTGTAACATTATCCTTAAGACAGGAGGACAGCCATAAATCCAGGAAGTTTGAGCATTCTGTGCGCGTAAGCAGAAGATTGTACAGTAGCAAAGTTTAAACTATAAATGACGGCACCTTTTCATAAAAGGTCATAAATGGCTTTTCAGTTTGGCTCCTTTCTGTCTGAGTGATGACAGTGAACTTCTCACACTCTCTGTTATGTGTTTCTTTCTGTTTGCTGAGCTTTGTCCAGACATGTCTTAATACATATTCACTTGACAATGCTTAACATTTTCAACCATCAATATTTTGAACTGAAGTGAATCCATATAAGCTCAAATATAAAGTATAATGTGAAGAACTATTCTGCATTGACTATTCAAAGATGTGGGTTGCTTGTAGAATTTTTAGGGTTGAAAATTTACTTTTTTAAAGGAGTATTTAATTTTAAAATGTTATTCATTGTAACAAAAGTTGTGGTTGTTAGTTTTTGTATTAGTCATTTTACTTAAGAAGTGAGTAAACCCAATTCCCTAAGAGCGACAGGTTGACTTAAAAAACGGAGTAAACCCATTGTAAGTTGAAACTGTTTAGTTAAATATGTATTTTTTTATAAGTATACACGTCATTTAATTACTGTAAGGCAACAGGTTTACTCTCTTTTTAAAGTAAAGTCAGCTAATCGCTTTTACCATGTAGCAAAAACTGTGGTGTATATATGAATCTATCTGGTATCAGTAGTTATATCAGTAACACAAATCAAAATACATTCAAATATGAATTATGACACTAAGCATATTTTTCAGTCACCTTCTTCGTTTATCTGAAATATTAATAGGATGCTAAAACTGATCTACAAACAGTGTTGGGGTAATGCATTAAATGTAATGTGGGTTACGTAATATTATTACTTTTCTAAGTAACGCATTACTTTTAAAAACAAAGTAATAATATTTGACTTACTTTTAAAAATATATAATGTAAGTAACTATTTAGTTTAGTTAATTCACTTTTAAAAAATTGTACTGAATTAAAATGAACGTAATGCAGGAACAGACAGAAATAAAGACGGCAGAGTCTTACAATTTCTGCGATGGAAAATTCTCATTGAAGAAAAGCATGATTGAGTGCACTGAAGAAAAGATGATTATCTGAATGGACAGTGATTTTACTTCACTGAAAAAGTACAAATTTAGCAAACACGTTGTTTTAAACTTTCATTCATCTGTATATTCAGCATGTACAGAAGTCAGAATTATTAGCCCCCTGTTTTTTCCCCCCAATTTCTGTTTAACAGAGTGAAGATTGTTTCAACACATTTCTAAACATAATAGCTTTAATAACTCATTTCTAATAACTGATTTATTTTATCTTTGCTATGATGACAGTAAATATTATTTGTTTAGATATTTTTCAAGACACTTATAAACAGCTTAAAGTGACATTTAAATGCTTAACTAGGTTAATCAGGTTAATTAGGCAGGTTAGGGTAATTAGGCAAGTTATTGTAGAATGATGGTTTGTTCTGTAGACTATAGAAAAAAATTGCTTAAAGAAGCTAATAATTTTCACCTTAAAATGGTCTTTAAAAAATTCAAACTGCTTTTATTCTAGCCGAAATAAAACAAATAAGACTTTCTCCAGAAGAAAAAAAATATTATCAGACATACTGCACAGCAAATTTGCCAGTGTACATTTTTCACCACAGGTGTTGAATTGAACACTTTTCTGGTGTCTATATGAGTCCCACCAGCCAAGTGTTCAGGTTACACTTTCAAAAGTG
>CAIGQQ010000153.1:2099003-2113785 GCA_903798035.1 Danio albolineatus
TCCAAAATCTTTACATGCATTGACCCAGAGACTGTTTAGATGCATGTTACTGATGAGAAGATGAAGGATGTTTGCTGTCTGATGACCAAAATGGCCTTAAACAGCCAGCAGGCACAAGATGTTTGACGTTGTATCCTAATGTCATGGGGATGTTGCATTTTGTTTGGAAATGAAAATCAGCTTGACGTCAGAACCCAACATCAGGCCGATGTAAATGTCCAACCTAAAACCAACATCTAATGATGTTACAGCTTGACGTTGTGTGAACGTTACCACTATAATGTCTTTCAGACGTTGGATTTTGGTTGCCATATCTGAATAAATGTTAGTATTTAAAAGTATTTTCAATATGATGGTGGTTTAAGATGTCGGCTCGACGTTGGATTTTGGTCACTTTCCAACACGATTTAAAATCAACCAAATATCAACGTCGCTATTGGACAACAAAGTAAGATCATCCTTAGACACTGGATAGACATTGAATTTTGGTCACCTGACATCACAACTAAAATCTAACCTAATATAAATGTCCTATGACGTTGTGTGCTTGCTGGGCAATAACTCGTTGTTGCATGTTACGTTTACACACACATGTACAAATTACATGCAAATGCATCAGCTTTTAACAACGTAATACTCACTACTCACTACTCTTGAGTACTTTTGAAAGGGCTACTTTTTACTCATACTTTGAGTAATATTTACAGCAGATACTTTTACTCTACTCGCACTACATTTTTAGGCAAGTAATGGTACTTTTACTGGAGTATGATTTTTCAGTACTCTTTCCACCACTGAGTATGTTGCAAAAAGGCAGCTCACAGCCCCATTTTCTTCATACTGTAACTTACATGGCCAACCCAGACAATAAAACATTTCAAACAAACAAACAAACAAAAAAAAGTCAACATAAAAAGTTGTTGGCACGAACAGATCAAGGATCTATAACGGGATTGTGACTGGATCCTGAGTTAAACGGCATATAAATGCCCTCTTCCCACTTCTAAATGCCCACTATTGTGCTGTTTTATTGACACATCTTAAACGTCCCACTGGGAGACATATAGCCCAGCTGATATATAAATGAAATAATCCCTTTATATGACTCCAAATGCCACTCAGTTCAAGTGATTTCCCAAGAGAGTCTGCCTCAGATTACAGAACCATCTAACTCTTTCTTCTTCAATTAGCATCCTCTTATTAGAACAAATAAATACCAGCTGATGTGCTGTAAAAGATTTACTGCTCAAATGTGATTTTGGGCCTGGTCTGGATCATTAAGTTGTTGCCATGAAATAATTATGAGAAACAAGCGTCCACTTCTCAACAATACAATGTTATGACAAAAAAAATCACTAATAAAAACACTTGAAGGAAAAAAAATGCTCCAGTTTGATCAATGTTATAAGATTAAACTAAACTGAACTGTTATATTTGATGTTTTGTGTGTTTTGTGTGTTCGATGTTTTGTGAGTTGTGTGTGTTTATTCTCATACTCTCTGTTTCCTACTCCGCCTTTAGGTTCTTATTGGTCCAGTTCTTTGTCAATCATCATTATGACGGTGCCAGTTCCACCAATCCCGGGATGCGCAGTGTGATTTAAAGCTGAGACAGACCAGTGTGTGGTGTGCGCTCTGCCTCGGCGTACTTTGTTCTCCACACAATCCTGTGTTCATGGTTCGGCTTTGTTGTGATTTATCTCAGTCTTACTGTGGTAATTTGAGTTTTCAAGATGTCGGATTTATTTTTCATTATTTTTGTCGCCTAGTTTAGACTTTAGATTTAAGGATTGTTATGTTTTGTTAATTTCTTTGATTCGGCTTACACTCATTTGTTTCGTTTAAAGATAATATTGTAAATATTTATATCTTTTCCCCCATTTATTATTGTTACTTATTGTTTAATCCATGAAGTAAAAAGCTTAAATTGAGACTTGATTCCTGCCTCATCCTTGATCTGTCGCACTCATTACATCTGTCTCACCTAAATGTTACAGCATCCCACTTAAACATCATAAACTCATAACATGAACTTTTACAAATATTTATAAAATTGGTTTTGCATTTACAGAACACCAAAATAGCCATTAGACAACATGCATGATAAAGCAGTTTTCAAAAATAACAAGAAAAGAAATACGCAGGATATTAAGGTCCCGTTGGGCGCCACGGTGGCCGAGTGGTTAGCACGTTCGCCTCACAGCAAGAAGGTCGCTGGTTCGATCCCCGGCTGGGCCAGTTGGCATTTCTGTGTGGAGTTTGCATGTTCTCCCCGTGGTTGCGTGGGTTTCCTCCAGGTGCTCCGGTTTCCCCCACAGTCCAAAGACATGCGGTACAGGTGAATTGGGTATGCTAAATTGTCCATAGTGTATGTGTGTGAATGTGTATGTATGGATGTGTTTCCCAGAGATGGGTTGTGGCTGGAAGGACATCCGCTGCGTAAAACAAATGCCGGATAAGTTGGCGGTTCATTCCGCTGTGGCGACCCCGGATTAATAAAGGGACTAAGCCGAAAAAAGAAAATGAATGAATTAAGGTCCCGTTTACACTAGTGCGTTTTAGTTTTAAAACGGCGTTATAGCATTAAAACAATCTGCGTCCACACTAACGTTTCACCCAGCGTCTCTCAACAGATCTCTGTCCACACTTTGTCACCAGAAACGTATATCACGTGACCATTCGCGCACTCTGGGCATGTGCGTTCCAGTATAAACAGGAAGCATGTGTCTCGCTCAGCATTTGGTTATTGTTAGTCAACAAACGCTGGTTGAACGATGAACGCGATGGTAAAGAAAGCAAGAGAGGTCTTTTTGAGGACAGACGACGTGGTCGAGTTGTTACTTAAGGTAACAAACGAATATAAAACATTTATGGCTATTGAAAATACAGTGTTTACAGTGAAGGGTGGTCTGCTGTCTTCCAGTGACGTTTTAGTCATGTGTGCTTGACGAATAAGGGAAGGATACGCAATGACCCAAAAGCCCCAATCACATAGCCAATCTCAGCAGCCACGCCTCTGTTTTCAAAGGTCTCTGTTTCCCTCCATTCACACTGAGACGGAGCAGCAGCGTTTTAGAATGAAAACGGCCTCTCCAGTGTTTTTAAAACGCTCCGTTTTCGCGGCTCGAAAACTCCGGCGTAGTGTGGACGGATGGCGTAACCGTAGCAAAACGTATGCGTTTTAAAATGAAAATGCACTAGTGTAAATGGGGCCTAAATCAGGTACATAAACAAAACAACGTATATAAATGAAACCCCAGGGATATATGCATAAGGGGAAACGAGGAATTAAACAGGTGATATTCACTGGCAGTGTAGCGCAAGTTACTTAAAAATATTGCTAATTACATAATAAAATTGTATTTAAATTCCTTTTACTTTGCCTGAAACTAATTTAATTTCCTATTAAAGAATTTAATTACTTGACTCAGTGCTACTTAAATCCCTATAAATCTCAACACAGACGTTATAAATAATCTTCATTTCTTAGGTTTCACACATGGTCTTTTAGCTTAATTTAAAGGGGTGGTCCACAGTGTATTTTTTAAGGCTTTGTTGTGTTTATAAGAGGCAAAGCAATGTGTGCTCATGCTTCATTTGTAGGAAATCACGTTGTTTTTTCATATATCTTACTTTGTATACATGAAAACATGAAAACAACTAGGTTCCTCCTAATGTCCCGCCCTCAAGAAGCTCCAATTGATCAGCGAACACAATGTGCTGTGATTCGCGGATCAGCCCCACGTCCATCTGCCGCAAAAAATATTCTAAACATTCAGAACAAAACGTGATGTCCGCAGAAGTTGTTTTTGGAGGAGACAAGCAGACATTATCACTGTGTTTGCCCTGGCTCAGTCCTGCTTGTCACCAAGGTACAGTACGTGATACACAGACACACACACAAATGAATGTTATGAAAACGATAGCTTGTTGTACTGTTGGCGGTTCACTTCCGTTATTTGGTAAGATTGCATTCATACCAGAAGTGAGTTAGACTAGAGATCGCGTGAACCGTACCCCAGACCTTTTTTCAGGCAGACTCGGTATGGTTCGTGGGAGCGCACCCAAGATCAGAAGACACGTTCACACTAGATAAATGTCTGACATCAAACGAACACAGGTGTAGACCAAATGGGCTACTGTGAAAGCACCCTTACATTCAGAGATGTTATGTTCACACAGCTACATTACACATCAACAAAAGTTTAAAACATGATATCCTAGTGGACCACCCCTTTAACAAATGTAATACATCTGATATGTAATAAAAATTTAACAACATAGCGTTCTTTAGTTGACAAACTGAATTACTTTGCATAAAAGAGAACATTTAAACTCTGTATATACTAAATCATTTCAAAGATGTTTTGTACATACAATATATAGCCATTCATTTTTCATTCATTTTAAGCATGTGCAGTCATCTTAATAAATGTAACTTTCTTTAGTTTACAAACTGAATTAACCTGCAAAACAAATTTGCATAACAAAAAAAAAACATGAATCGATTTTTTTACAGAACTGATTGTGTTTTATTTGGTAACTGAGGCAAGTATAATATAAATACCTGTTATTAAATTACCTACAAATGAACAGTAATTTCATTACATTAATTGATACTAATAATAAAAACCCAATAAATATTTAAATAATAAATAATTATAAAAAATATATATAATAAAATAATAAATGATTAAACCCAACAGAACTACAGAAACAACTGTTTCAGGGCTGTGGCAATCAGCCAACATGTACAATAAAAGAGTTTTCAACAATAAAGATAAATATTAAGAATTACAAAAAAATGTAGGAGATGAATTAAGCACATGAATGCAAAGTACAAATATTGTACAGTCTAAGTTTTTCTAACTAAAAACTAGAGCAGATTACTGTGATGTTCAGACTATAGTCACACTAAATGAGCTGACTGTCATCCAACCACTCCAATGAGTCAACAAATCATGCATGTCAAGAAAACACATGCAAGAAATGCAACTGCAAAGGATGCAAAGCAACTGCAAATGTGCCACACAAAATTGTCCGTAAGGAGCATGTGCAGATAATCCAACCTACTGGTCTCATTTCAGTTTAGCAGTATCTCTCTCTGCCACCCCAATGCTTCACTCTTAGCTGATTCCTATCTCTGTCAAGGACGGGGGAGTTCTGTGGGTTTGGGCCAAATTCCTGAGCCTGATGTCCTCGGACAGCTTCCCGAATGCGCATGCATACATTAGCATATCTTACGTCATGTGAACTTGAGAAATGACATTAAGTGGGGGTTTTACTTGCTTTATATAGAAGGTTTCGTGAAAATTTGCTATTGTGCTAATCCCCCAAAGAACAGCTGGTTGTTTTGTCTCACTTTGAGCTGCAGGCGAGACGAGGCCAAAAAGTTCAATACTTAGCACAATCACCTCACAGCAAGAAGGTCGCCGGTTCAAGCCTCGGCTGGGTCAGTTGGCATTTCTGTGTGGACTTTGCATGTTCTCCCTGTGTCTGCGTGGGTTCTCCTCCGTGTGCTCCTGTTTCCCCCACAAGTCCAAAGACATGTGGTATAGGTAAGCCAAATTGTCTGTAGTGTGTCAGAATCAGAATCAGTTTTATTGCCAAGTTTGCTTCACACACAAGGAATTTGTTTTGGCTACAGAAGCTTCCAGTGTACATAAAGTGACAAGTGACAACACAGAATAAATATGAGAAAAGATGATAGACATTAAAAGAGATGCAGAGAGTCAAAAAAAGATCTGGATGTTGAAATGAATGTAGATTTGTTATATACAGGTTATAAGGTGCTGTGTCCAGATGCATAAGGAGAAGTATTGCATCGTATATTGTTATCAGGTGCTGTGTACAAGTGCGTATGAGAAAGCATTGCATGTTTGTTGCACAATAGGAAAATATTTAACTGTTCATGAGGTAGATGGCCTGAGGTAAACCGTCCAGACGGTAACAGTTCGAACAGGAAGTGTGCTGGGTGCGAGGCGTCCAGGGTGATTTTGCGAGCCCTTTTACTCACTGTGGAAGAGTACAGTTTTTGAAGTGTAGGAAGGGTAGTGGCAGTTATTCGTTCAGCAGTCCGGACTATTCGCTGTAGTCTACGGAGGTCAGATTTGGCTGCTGAGCTGAACCAGAAGGTGATTGAAGTGCAGAGGATGGACAGGATGACAGCTGAGTAGAACTGCACGAGCAGCTGACGAAGGAAGTACAGTCTCTGCTGCGCTTTCTTCACAATAGAGTCTATGTGAGTGTCCCACTTCAGATCCTGAGAGATGGTGGTGCCCAGGAACCTGAATGACTCCACTGCAGCCACAGTGTTGTTCATGATGGTGAGTAGGGGGTGTGCAGGGGGGTTTCTCCTCTGTCCACTATCATGGTCCATTATCATGTGTGTGAATGAGTGTGTATGGATGTTTCACAGTGATGGGTTGCAGCTGGAAGGGCATCCGCTGTGCAAAACATATGCTGAATAAATTGGAGGTTCACCTGCCGGCTTATTCAGATCGACCCCAGATTAATAAAGGGACTAAGCCGAAAAGAAAATGAATGAATAAAACACCAGCATTATGCCGCTAAATATCAACTTCGATATAAACAGCCCCTGGGAGTAAGTAAGGGCTAAAGAGAGGATAAATGCTGTCCCCCTGTCCAACCTCAGAGCTTTACATCTCAAAAGGAAGCAAAGGAGTTGAGAAACTCATTCAGGATCACTCACACCCAGACCACTCTCTCTTTGAACTGTTGCTCTCTGGCTGGCACTAAAGAGTTCTGAGCACCAAAACGGCCAGGCACAAAAACAGTTTCACCCCACAGGCCATATCCAACCTGACATAACAAACCACAGTACTGTTTATCCAGAAATATGCACATTCACGATTTTGTCTATATGGACATTTTCCCTTTTCTCTGTATTTAATTACTACTGTTATTTAAATGTCATTGTATATTTATGTCTGCACTATGTTTGTTCTTTCTGTACTGTACTTAACATCAAGATACAAAAAAATCTCAATATATTGTCAAACATATTGATACGTCAATGAATATCGATACTGAAATATGTAACATTTTACAATCTTGCTTTTGGTTAGTATCGATACTGGCTTTACTCTCTTGGACTCTCTTCTCAACAGCAGGGAGATGAATAATTAATGATCAGTGGTGGAAAGAGAACTGAAAAATCATACTCAAGTAAAAGTACCATTATTTGCCTAAAATGTAGTGCGAGTAAAAGTAACTGTTGTAAATATTACTCAAGGTATGAGTAAAAAGTAGCCCTTTTAAAAGTACTCAAGAGTAGTGAGTATTACGCTGGGAAAGGTTGATGTATCTACATGTAATTTGTGTAAACGTAACATTCTGTAATGCATTTAGTTATTTTCGGTCGTCATACAGTAAACAGCCATCATTTGCTCATCTTCTTCTCAATTCAGTCTAAACAGTCATTGCGTGTAAAGTATCTTCTTGGGCTCTTTTAATGCTTCCAAACAGTTTGCTGCATGTCTTGAGGTAGTTCATTATGATGCCATTTACTTTCTATGCTTGATTTCGTTGAACAAGAATCACAGGACTGATTTTTCTAATCCCCATAGACAAGAAGAAAACCAAGTATAGTGACTGCAGGTTGAAGGAAAGTAATTGAGTAAAAGAGTAAAAGAACAAATTCTGAAATTCTGAGAAAACCTACTCTATTACGGTAATTTGAGTATTTGTAATTTGTAACTTCACACCACTGCTAATGATAAACTTCAGATTTTAACACTTCTGTTTTGATCAGAACATGAGCTTAAACTGATTTCACTTTTTTTTTTCTTTTGGACTTAACGACTGCTGATGCACCTGGTATAACCGTTATATGCTTTAGTTATTTTTCCACTTTCACTTAATTTGCATACTTTTAAATGCTGTTGAATTTGATCCCTGTGGTTTCGAAAATATCAAATATTAATATTTTTCAAGGTATCATATTGAAATTGGAAATTCCACTATTGTGACAACGCTAGTGTGCATGTGGCAATCAAAGAACTGCTGATGTTCCTGGTATATATGGTTTAGGTATTTTTCCACTTTTACTTAATTTGCATAATTTTAATGATGTGGAATTTGATCCATGTTATTAAAAATTATAAAAAGTATCAATATTCTTCAAGGTATCATATCGAAAATGGAAATTCCACTATTGTGACAACTGTAGTGTGCATGTGGCAATAAAAGAACTGTTGATGCTCCAGTAGGCTTTGTTTGATTTAGTTATTTTTCCTTAATAAGCATAATTTTACATGTTGTGGACTTTGATCCCCATGGTATCGAAAATGATATCAAATCTCAAGGTATGATATCGAAATTCCAGTATTGTGACAACTGTATTATGCATGTGGCCATAAAAGAACTGGTATACCCGTTGTTTAGTTATTTTTTTACTCTTTTTACTTAAGATGTATACTTTTAATGTTGCAGAATTAATTCCCCATGGTACTGAAAATGATATCAAATATCAATATTCTTCAAGGTATCATATCAAAACGGGAAATTTCCCTATTGTGAAACCTGTAGTGTGCATGTGGCAATAAAAGAACTGCTAATGTACCTGGTATAACCGTTATATGGTTAGGTCATTTTTCCACTTTTACTTAATTTGCATGATTTTAAATGTTGTTGAATTTGATCCACATGGTATCGAAAATGATATCAAATATCAATATTCTTCAAGGTATCGTATCGAATTTGGATATTCAAGTTTTGTGGCAACTGTAGTGTGTATGTGGCAATAAAAGATTTGGTATACCCGTTGTTTAGTTATTTTGTACCCTTTTTATTTCAGAAGCATACTTTTAATGTTGCAGAACTCGTTCCCCATGGTATCCAAGATTAACATTCTTCAAGGTATCTTATCAAAATTCCTGAAATGGCAGTAAACACTAAAACTTTCTTTAAAAAAAACTAGATCTTTAACCATCTTAAAATACAGATGGTCTTCATGGTTAACGGACCCTCCGAATCAATCCACAGATGCCACTAATGACATCATATGACATGTATTATAAAACATGCATAGTGCATTTACCAAAACATGCCCAATAAATGATATTACTTGAATTTTAAACTTATATTCGATGAATAATTTTGAAACGTCTGAGTCACTCCTGTCTCCCACAAACTCGAATGAAAAACCAACGTGTCTTGCAGCGCCTCCATTTGATCGGTCTTAATTACTCCTGCACGCGCATCAGATTGCATGAAATAAGGCAGGATGTGTGCTGTTGATTTGTGACTAATCCTCCAGTGTCATACAGCAGCTGTAATGAAGCAGAGGATGCCTCACTGTGTAATTATAGTCATTTATCTCTGCAGATGCCTTTGAATTCTCATTCCAGATTACTCACAGGTCTCTCACTCTAATCATGTCTTATGGCCATAACGTCCACTGTACGGACATCAGGCTGATGGGAAAACGGGTATTGAACATTAAGGAAAGGACACTGAAGAATTCATTAAGCACAAAAGCCATTTGTGGTGTTATTGATTTTCCCAACAACTGTGTCATCATTTATACATATACATATATATATATATATAAATAATGAACGGCGGAATAATAAAATGGCGAAATTAACCGCCAACTTATCCAGTATATGTTTTACGCAGTGGTTGCCCTTCCAGCTGCAACCCATCTCAGGGAAACATCCATACACACTCATTCACACTAATACACTACGGACAATTTTAGCCTACCCAATTCACCTATAGCGCATGTCTTTGGCACCCGGAGGAAAATGCAAACTTGCAAACTCCACACAGAAATGCCAACTGACGCAGCCGAGGCTCGAACTAGCGACCTTCTTGCTTTGAAGCGACAGCACTACCTACTGTGCCACCGTGTCGCCGTGGTGTTATAATTAAAATATGGTAATTCTAATAGTTTAATGAAATTTATTTTAGTTTTGGAAATCACAAAATGGCTCCTCGCTTTTGGAACCACATTAGGAACCACTGATCTAAAGAACTTGTATTGTAAAGTGTTACTGATTAACTGATTAGTTGCTCATAACTCACATCAACTAACAACAGAACTACAAATCCCAACCAGTTTAAAAACACAGCAACACAATATACGTGATGTTTTGTATATACATTTTTAGATTTAATTTGTTTGTTGATTTTTAATTGAATATTTATTATTAAAATGTTCCTGCCATGGAAAAATAGCCTTGGTTCTAACATGACATTAAATATAAACACATTACATTCACATTTTCAGAAGAAAATGAACCCCAGTTTATAAAAAAAAGCCAAAGTCCAGGTCTCAATCATACAAACCATCAGTTTTAATGTGAGTGCTCACATTATTATATACATATCATAGAGGCATTCATGCCAGAATCATCAGGAATAAAACAAAGAAAACCCAATCGAACAGAAAACACATCTCAAACATCTCAACAAGTCAAAACATACAAAAAAACAAAAGCATGTATGTCGTCATATTCTCAGAACATAAATCTATTTTAGAAGGTTTACAATGTCAATATTTAAGCTCTACTTAAAAATCTTAAGCTTATGAAGATTTTAACCAAATTAAATTTAGAACAAACGAAAAACTAAATTACGACATATCTGTAATGTCCTTTGCCCTGCCCATGATTGTCTCTGCCATCTTAGGCAGGAAGGACTCCAGAAAATGGAAGAAATCTTGAAAGACGCCTGTAGAATCATTGCTTGGGTGGAAGCAGAGGACAACCTTAGTGCTTTCATTCCCTCCAACAACCTCAGCATCCACTTTGAACTCCAACGCATCGTGAAGTTTCTCCTCTTTCTCCACAATGCTCTGCGTCACCCTGCTCTCCATGTCAACGCAGCCTCCTTCGGGTTTGGACGCCTCATCGCTGGTCTTCAAGAGATCTCTCCGCACTTTCCGTCGGCCTGCCCAAACACGGCTCCTCTGACTCCAAGTCCAGTGGAGCGGCTCTGGGTGCTCCAGATCAACATCTAGTCTTTGTCTTTTCGCTTGCGTAACGGTGGAGGTTGATGGACCCTCCTCCACTAAAAGAGGCCTCTTCTTCCCAGCTTCACCTTTCACTTGAACGCTAGTATCTTCCAGACTCTGGTTATTATTTACCTCCATTTCACTTCCATTTTTATCAGTTTTGTCCAAACTTTGAGTCTCCTCCATTGGTAAACACTGTAAGATTTCATTAAACACCTTCTGCACAGCAGAGCAGACCTCTGCAAACCAGAGACCCCGAAAATCCTTCCCAGCCGAAGCCAGCCGGGCACGCAAGGATTCTGGGAGACTGGCTGGCTTGAAAGGAATGCTGACCTCTAAAACCTTCTCAGCTCTGGGCTGTGAAGCGGCTGCAGCTTCGCTCTGCGGTGTAAAGAGTCGCACAAGGCCCCAGGATTTGCCCTTGGCCGATTTGCGCTGGTACTGCAGACTGCGGCAGTACTTCTCAGACTCGCAGCACTCCCTCTTGAAGTTCTTCTGCGTTCGCTCATTAAGATTTCCTGCCACATTGTGGTTCAGCTCAAATGGATCAAGGACATTCATAGGGCCCAGTTTTGGAGCTAAAGAACGCTTCGGTTTGGGACTACAGGCATCTGCAGTTTTTAATGCTTCCATGTCACTTTTGAGGAAGTCTGTGATAGGAAGCACGTGGCCATCTCTCAGAGACACCACTGACGCAGGGAAATCAAACTTGGAGTAAAAGGTGAAGAATCCAAAAAGCAAGGTGCCTGAGGGAGAGGAGATGGGGAGAGTTATAACAGAGAGGACGACACCGTTCGATTGTCCTTGTTCCACTTTGCTTCACCAATGGATGATGGCCTGTGTAATGACGTCAGTGCAAGTGCAACTGATTAGAGATCTTAGCAGCACATTTTGTGGTAGTAGGCAAAAGTGCTGTGCTTTACATTGAAATGTTATATAATTTCAAAATTTACATTAAAATTAAGCCTGTTTTTATCTCGGAAGAACTTGGTTAAAGTCATACATGCCTTTATCTTTTCTAGACTACATTATATTCTAGATTTGACTATCGAACTGCAAATGGTGCAGAATGCAGCAGTACAACTTGTGACAGGCACTCTGAGAAATGGGATCACATTTAAGACATTACTATTTTTTTCTAGCCTCAGAGGGGTGGTCTAGAGTGTATTTTAAAGTTTTAGTTGTGTTTATGGGGTGCAAAGCAATGTGTGTTCATGCTTCACTTATAGAAAATCATGTTGTTTTTTAATATATCTTACTTTGATTACATACAACTACTCAGCTAACATGAAAACAACTGTCATATATCCTAGTTCCTTCTCGCGAGGCTCTGATTGGTCAGCTAACATAAATGGCAGTGTCACGCCTCTACTAGCACACACTTTACCTCTGCTGTGAAAATACTGTCAGTCAGTGTAACTGTAAATAACCATTTTCAAATGCTAGCTATACCTTTTTTATAATTCTCTAGAGCATAATTAAAATGAAACTGCGCTGTGTATGTGCATAACCTGAAGGGTTTATGACTTCATTAACCTGGATGTATTTTTTCGTAGTCCCAAAGTTCATTCGCAACATTCAGAGATGCTGTTTAAGGTCACACAGTTACACTACATATCAACTAAAGTTTAAAATATGATATCGTAGAGGACCACCCCTTTAAATGGTACAGCCCCCTTATATATAATGGATCTGATCTAGATGAACTCGTATATATCAAGAATTTCAAGTTCTGAATTTATATTAGTAGTCCTGTAGACAAAATGAAAAAAGAGAGGAAGTCACTGCTGCCGCTCCTCTGTGGAACAACTTGTCTTTTAAATTCAGGTAGTACTCCAATTTTAAAGATGACATTTTAAACAACGGTTTTAAACAACTATTTTACAGCAGCATTGACATTAAGCCTAGCAAACTGTGATTTCGGGTCAGATTTTTGAGCTGAATACTGACTTGTGCGACTTTTATGGATGCCTGTCTCCGCCACTGAATGATAAAAAATATATACCAATAAAAAAATAATTATAATAATGATTAAATTATTTTAAAAATATATGAAGTCACAATTCCGAGTTATTAATTCCAGACTTTATAACTTGGAATTGCAACTTCATAACTTGTAATTCTGACATATTAACTCAGAATTCTGACTTTATCTTTTTTTTTTCCTTTTTTTTTAGTTCTTTTTATTGATTTTATTTTTTTAATCATTCAGTGGTAGATACGGGCTTCCATAGACTTTTCTGTGAATCTAGCTGAATTTTAACTTTGTCATGTATTGTTTGTCGGGCAGTGTACAGGGGGAACAGGGAGGCGATTAACCACTCCAGATCAGCAATCGGATGGTTTTCTGACAGGTCCTCAGGAAGTGCACAATTGAGTTGATCTCAATTTTTGTAACCTGAATGCATCTGCTCAAAAGCCAAAACAGACACAAACACGGGGGTGCACTGGTGCAATATTAATGAATAGATTCCAGAATGCAAAAATGTCTGATAATCCATTAATAGATTTGTTAGATCTAAATCTGATTAGGAAAAAAATTCCAATTTGTTCCACCAAGCTTCACAGGTTTTCGGATTGAGTTGCGTAAATACAGCATATACTGGTTTACCAATAACAAATAAAGAAAGAAGTAGCAGCATGTTACATGTTGTTTTCATACAGTCTCACTGCCCACACGCTGCTGAGCAATCAGACAGTATAGTGTGTAGAGCATGAATCATGAGCTTTGCCTTCAGATTGTTTTTCATTACCTTAATCTGAATCTGAGGTTCTATCTGTAGTCTGTGTGCTGTTAGTTTATTGAGTGGAGATGCGATTTTATTATTAAGTTTATACAGCAGATTTTGCTGTTGTTGTTGTATACAAAAGAAAGTAGACACTGTGGTCACCTTTTGTGGTATTAACATGTTTTATAAATTAAAGTTAGGGTTTTATTTATGATTTGTTTTGTGAACTGTTGAAGTATTTGAAAAAAACAAGGTACATTAGAATGGTGAATGTAAACATGATAACTTCATATTGAATCCACATGGCAAAAATTCTTGATTAAAATATGTTTCTAAGGTGGATTTCCTTAAGGACGTTATCATGCAAGTTGACCATTTATTCACTTCCTTTTAAAACTCCATCAGAAGTACAGTAAACAGAAGAAAGTTTAACAATCTACCAGCTAATTGGAAAGCTGAAAAAAGCCTCATTCCCAATTTATTAAAATAAAATATCATATTACTTTTACATGACGAAGAACTGTCATCTTAGGAATTATAAAATGTAACTATGCTCTTTGATCAAAAAGGCAAGAGAAAAGATCATATCTGGTACTTACAGAGATCTTCAGTGTTTTTGCTTGGCGGTACACTAAAGGGCAGGCTAGGAAATGTACAATCCCATTCCTCAATAGCACACTCTTCTTCCTCACCTAGCACAAACAAAACAATGTTATTACAATTACTGCTCATCTCACACTCATATGACAGAGATACTGCATTCCCTAACTTTAAGAACTTAATACTACTTCTCCATTTAATATTTCTGTGAAAACAAAGTATGTAAAAAAATAGAAATAGCGCACAGGCCATGTTCTTAAGCTGATTGACAGAGGGAAGCACAGGAGGGTCCCGATTCTGAAGGAAGAAGATCACCAGCAGCGTAAGAGCATAATTGTTTAACAATGGACCCGGGCCAGACAGGTTTCCTATGAAAATAAACAAGCACAAGGTTTTATAGAAATACAAATTACACAAAAACTGCCAAGAAAATTCTTTAAAAAATAAATAAATAATATATTTATATATAAATA
>CAIGQQ010000153.1:2114185-2125500 GCA_903798035.1 Danio albolineatus
ATTTATTTATTTATTTATTTATTTATTATCTAATAGTTTATATTATCTTAAAATGATATAAAATTAGTGTTCTTAAAAAATAAAAACATTTTAGGTCCTAATAGTTTATGTAAATATTATTGTCAACTAAGAACATTTTTATTTATTGCCTCATTTTCTTTACTGTTATTAAAAAAACCATAACCCATAAAAGGTTTTTAGACAAGATTAATCCTGGTGTGACTAATCAGTTCTGACCAGCGCAAACAATTCTTTTTCATGAGTCCAACATTCAGCTGTGCAAGAAAACATCTCACATAATCAAAGTCATCTTACGCTACTGTATTGCTTTTAAATAGAGAAAACATTTGACAGGTGACGTTTACTCTAAATCTTAGACCTCAATCTTTAAAGAAAACATGACCAATAAAAAGTGTGAAACACCAAAAGTGGCCAATATTAAAATCAGTTTGAATATTATTTTGACTATTGTTGTTATCCATGAATATTCAAATATACTTTTTTACAAGAGATGCTAGAACAATTGCTAAGCTCTAAATTATTGTTATTGTTATTATTATTATTATTATTATCATTATTATGTTTTAATTTTTTATTACTCAAATGGCCAAATTCTTACTGAGGAAAGTTGAATTTGCTAGCCAGTTTGTTGTTTACCTAATAAATTACAATACGCTACAGTTTTTTTATTTATTTAAAGCTTCTTTCTAACGACATGTGTAATAAATTTGTATTTTAAAAATAAACATTTGTCATAATTCTTTATTCTAAATATTTAGGAAATATTTTCAACAAGCTAATCCAACTAAAGATTTGCTTAAAATGTCACCTAAATGTGGTATTCTCATAATTAAATAGAAAATGAGGTGAATAACAACAAAAAGGTCCACTTTTTTAAAACCACCTTTCACCAGGCTGGCTATGAGCCTGTGTATTATCACCTTACAGTACTGAAAGTTATGATTTGTACATTACAAATTATTATTACAACTATTATATATTAATGAAGAAAAACTTAAGCTCTAAAATGTGTTCTCCTGTAAATGCAAACTTAATTGTCATATACAGTTGTATTACCTGCTAGTTGTTTCTGCTTAGCCCATAAACGGATGGTGTAGACTAAGGGTCGAAGTCTTGAGTCAATACCTGAACACAACTGCAGAAATTTTGTGTTTCTTACTGCCAATCTGGTGCAGAAAGAGAAGACATGGGTGTCTACTTGGATGTTACAGATGCAAAGTCTACTACAATCTAATGAAGTTTTTCACTTCACAGTCAGAAATCACCTGTTGTTGATGGTGATGTCTCCTTGGAGGTTGAGCTCCTTGTGACTGAACTTGACCACAGGAAGTCGAGCAGTGCTGAGCGCCTGTACTTTGTGAACACCAGGAACACACTTCCTCAAAATAACAGCAACCAGCTCCAAAATTTCAGCTGGAGAGGCAGTGGACAGGTCAATGTCAGACAAAATGGAGTCTTCAGAACGGCAATCCTCGGACTGGTTCTCTCCTGTCTGGTGAAAATTGGACATTTTACAGATTGGCAAAAGATTTGACAATCTGGTGGTTGTGTTAACATGTCAAGCATTAAAGCGTTAGGTCACCCAAAAATCAAATGGGGCACTTATAAATACACGCTGTCATGTCAATCCAATCCCTGGAAATTTTCATTTATCCTCAGAAAACAAGTAAAGATATTTTAGATGAAATCCAGGAGCTCTCACATCCTCCATAAACATTAAAGTCCCTTAAAGGCAAATCACTTCACACGTCAACCATCTATGAAACGCCTTTCGGGCAGTATACTCAGGCATTCTCTCTGGATAGGGAAACATCAAATTCTTCAAAACAGTTTGCCAAGCTTACGATTACATTACATATTTGGTTTGGAACCACTAATAAACTTAAACAACAATTGACTCATAATTTTGGTTCTAAACGTCCAAATAAAAAAAAATCTGCATGTTTTCAGGTTGTCCAATCTAATGCGTATGTGCACTCGAAAGGAACGAGATCACGACACCAGCCTCATTTATGGACGTGTTACACATTATCATCCTCTGGATTATGATCGTCTAATTCTTTTTACAGTCAATGGTCTGATCTCACTGGTCTTCTTAAGTAATCCACAACTTGGTCTTGATGGTGAATCTCCTCCAGAAATGACAGCGACTCTTTGTTTACAAGTTTTTGAGCGTTTGAGTAGTTGCTGTCATGTGATGCGTGTTTAACGGGAAAAACTGTACCTTGCGTTAATCTCTTACAGATTACAAAACCAAAAATCTTTTGTTTTCAAGAGCACTTGGTTCATTTAAACGTAGATTTCAAGCTTAATGTAGATTTTTTTATGTCTGTGAAGCAAGTATACCCTGAGATTCCAGTGTGTTTGTTGACCAAAAAAAAAGCTGTCGTAAAAGAGCACATCTGATCTGAGCCTCTCCCTAGACAAGCGTCAGTCTGTAGCGATACTGACTGTAACATTTTCCCTATTCAAAACTATACAAGTGACAGGTCTTGTGTATTCTTTAGTCTTTGACTATAATCATATAGTTTCGAGAACACTTTTGTGTGCCAAAAAAAATAAAAAACCTGTATAATTGTCTTCTATTCCTCATCAGGGTACGTGTTTTTAAGGACATCTGATGTGGAAAACACAGGAAAAACAAAAGTTTTTTTTAACAGTATTTTGGCACAAAAAGTGTTCTTGGTGCTTCATATGACTACAGTTGAACAGCCATAGCACCCTGGCTGTCATATCACTCTGCAGCTCAAGACCAGTTACTCACTGAAGCTAAGCAGGGCTGAGCATGGTCAGTACCTGGATTGGAGACCACATGGGAAAAACTAGGTTGCTGTTGGAAGTGGGGTTAGAGAGGCCAGCAGGGAGAGCTCAACCTGTGGTCTGTGTGACTCTTAATGCCCCAGAAAAAGTGAAGGGGACAGTTCGCTGTCAGGGTACTCTGTCTTTCAGATGAGACGTTAAACCAAGGTCCTGGCTCTCTAGGGTCATTAAAAATCCTATGGCACTTCTGGTAAAGAGTAGGGTTGAAACCCCGGTGTCCTGGCCAAAGTCCCTCAATCAGCTCTTACGATCATAGCTTCCCAATCATCCCCATTCACCGAATTGGCTCTATCACTGTCTCTTTACTCCACCAATAGCTGGTATGTGGTGAGCGCACTGGCGTCGTTGTCATGAGGATGCTGCACACTGGTGGGGTTGTGGAGAGACCCCCCTTATGATTGTGAAGTGCTTTGGGTGTATGGCCATACACATTAAATGTGCTATATAAATACACATTACATTACATTGAACCACTGAAGTCACATTGTTTTGGGTTGCTGTCTATGGAGCAAAATGGCGCTTACATATCGTAATTTGTGTTCCAAAGATGAATTAAGGTTTGAAACAACACGATTCAGGTTTAATAATAACAATTTTTTATTTTCGGGTGAAATTACCATTTAATGTATCTAACATACCTGTTCAGAAGACTTTGCACGAGCTTGAAATACTTTGGTGTTCTCAAGGTCAAGGAACAGATCAAGATCACAGGTGTGAAGCCCAAATGTGTTCACAGAGGAGCCAAAGGGCACAATTTGGCAATCTGTATAGCAAGACACAAAATAACTTTCAGAGGAATCATTTTACATCACTGGAAAATTAAAAGGGGTAAAACATTTCGACAACAAATGCTGCTAATGAAAAGGGTGCGCTCACGATCCAATTCGGCACTGATTAAAGTCACAGTTAATCAGAAGCAGACACAGATCTTTTCTTCTGTACTGTTATGTACATGAAAGTGAAAAGCATGATTATTGGTTTGTTCAGCGCATCAGCTGTTGATTGGATTTTAAGTGTTGCACACAAAAGTACAAGCAGATGAACATGATCTAGTAGGGGCCAATTAAAAAGGACTTTATTAAATGAGAATTTCAACATACATCACCATAAAGAACACACTTATTTTATTGGCAAAACCCCTTAGGTTTAAATATAAAATTTTATTCCTGACATTTTAAGATAACATTTAAATGATTTAATATTTGCTGATAGACCGAATGATCCAAGTACACAGATAAATATGTTGTTTTGATTTAGCATCCATATAAAGTGCTGTAGAACTCGTTTTATCAAACTTACTTGAAATTTTACAAGATAATCATTTCACTTAGTAGCTTAAATTTAAACTGGATAAAAACATATTTGCACCTAAGACTCAATATTACATTCACACTGCACATTCACATTCCCAAATCACAACCAGTTTTGGGTAAGTTATTATTATTTTTATTTAAAAAATTACCAATTACATAATTCAATTAGAATTTTGTAATTACTGTCAGAAAAGTAACTTAATTACCTATTAAGAAAATGTGTTACTTCACTCAATACTTCTTAATATTCATATAAATCTAAACGCATAGACATAAGAAACTACACTGTTAACACTTTACATTTGAGCCAAACAAGACCTTTTAGTTTTATTTTAAAAAATGTTAAACATTATATGCATCAAAAAAAAAATTTAATTAATGACACCATATTTCTTACAAACCACATATTGACATAAATTTCTTACTAATTTCGTTTTTTCTTAAACTGTATTTTGGACCTTTTGTTTAAACATGATGTCAGAGCTGGGGGTTTTTTCCATTTCGTTGTATTTGCTAGGTACACTGACAATAAAAGGTTAATTCAATTAAATTCAAGTAAGCATGTGCAATTGTTGGACAAATTTAAGCGTTAAAACTACTGTAGGATTATTGTACAAAATATCTAAACAAAAAATACATGTATACAATAACTCTTCTCTCAATTTACAGCTCACATTTCTATGATTTCACTTCATTCATTTTTCTAAAGCATGTGCAATCAATCGTCTTGATAAAAGTAATAAAAATATTTGTATAACAAAAAACTAAATCTGAATAAATTTATACAGATCGTTTATTTATTTATAGTATATTTACAGTAAAGTAATCCCATTTGTTTCCCAGAGATGGGTTGCGGCTGGAAGGGCATCCGCTGCGTAAAACAAATGCTGGATAAGTTGGCGGTTCATTCCGCTGTGGCGACCCCGGATTAATAAAAAGGGACTAAGCCGAAAAGAAAATGAATGAAAGAATAATCCCATTTGTTTTATTTTTAAGCAGAAAAGTAATTACAGTAACTACTTGCACCCAACACTGGTCGCAACGCACAGAGTGTGCCAACTCAATTTAATTGGATTAATTAATAGCTTTGTAATAAAGAAAAACCCCGTCTAAGAATAAGAATGTAGTTTTAGTCAAGAGCAGACCTGGAAAGAACTCTGTGAAGACTTCCTGCAGTAGTTGAACTAGAAGATCTCTCACTTTCTTCTCATTGTCCTTCAGCTCCAAACTCTCCACCACTTTCTGTATCTGCTCATTTACCTTTCAAACACACAAATATTACTTTAGGAAAATGTAGAAAGTGCTTTTCTTTATGCTGTGTGAATGTGAAGCGCTCTCTTACAGACATAGCCTTGCAGAGCTCAAAGTTGAGTTTGTCCAGGCTGATCAGGGTGTTTTTGCAGTCTTGTTTCCCTCTGCTGGCCAGCTTGAACTCTTTCTTCTCTCTGGGCTTGACGCGGAGCTTGAGTCCATTGAGCTGATGTTGTGGTTGTGCCAGAGTTGTCTGAACATCCTGAGACTCTGAGAACTCAACTATAGCATACACACCCTACACAGAACAATAACGCTGTCAAAAGCATCAACATTAAACAGCATCTAATTTGACAGGCACATTTCTAAGGCATCTAAAGTACTGACAACAACCTTTCTTTTATTAAAAGCCTATTGTAGGCAATAGAATGCATGCATTCTTTCATAAAAAACCTTTGTTTTTTAATCAAGCAAAATGCCTTTCATTATAATATTTATTTATTATAATCAGGTTTAGACATGAGAGTCTTTATTGTAAAACTTATTATAATAAGGTAAAATTATGAATATGTTTTATTTATTATTATTATATCAAAATAGACAAGTTCAAGAGACTTTTTTATTGAACAATCAATGTAGAATATAGATTTCAAAAATGATCTCTTTTGATCGCTTTTGAGGAATGTTTATTTGTACAATTCTAAATCATTATTGTGTTGCAGTGTGTTGCATAGTGTGTTTTGGTCAAACAATAAGCAATAGCTTTGATCAGAAAACTAAAAGTAATATTAAAGTAACCCTATGCTGTTAAAGACATAGCGCCCTTTTTTCCCACTTGAGCCCCTGCCCCTTAAAAGGTCTCTGCACGTCCCTGCGGAGGAGCACAACCGAGCAAGGAGTCTGCCTGTGTTAATGTGCATGCTCAACTGTTAGGCCTCCAAATAAAACTGAGGTGTGTGTTTTCTTTGAGAATGAGGTCCATACTATACCATACTATGAGACATAAAAATGACTTAAATAGTATCATAAATATGATTTTAATAATATATCAACAAAATTTAATTTTTATCTGAATGTTCAATTATGTCTAATTAAAAATTATTTCAAAGGATTATTTTAACAAGATTTACAAGATTCACAAGATTTAACAAGATTTACAAGATTCAAACATACAGATCTGCACCTTTGATTGGTTTTCCATGGCAAGTTTTACAAACACTTATGACAGCCACATCTGTGAATACTCTAAAATACTATTCTGCGTTTGTACTATAAAATGGTTTTGTCGTCTGACATGTTTGGTCTCTGCTATTTTGGATCAAAGTGATATTACAGTGACCAAAGACTCATCAATTTGACCTAAACTACCTTCAACAGTACACTTCCATTTTGTTTATAGAGGGTTACTTTGCAGAGGACCCTCTTAAATTATTGCCCTGTTCACAATGTTTATAATCAATCCATCTAACAGAGTTAATAAAGAAAGCAGATGTTGGCCACAGTATTTTGGGGGTCATTTATTTAAAATCAAGTATAAAGCAATTTAAAGTATTTTAAAAGTAATTCAAGTATTTTAACTGACTAGTCAGAGCTCAACAATAAGGACTGCCCGATGGCCCGGGGCCAGCATGATAGATGCCAGGGACAGTAGACAGAATCGTTACTGGCCCTGCCTTGTTACTAATGTTTAACTTCCCTGGAACTATATGTCAATCGGGTGCAAATACAGTCTTATTATCGAGAAACAGTTTGTGCTTTTAAGCCTTTAAATGCTACCTTTTCTGTAATGTCATGAACACCAAACTGCTTTTCAGTTCCTCTTATCTGATTGGATGTTTTGAGCATATAATTTTTTCCATGACCTGGCAACAACCAGTCCAGCGAAGAGACGGCAACATCAAATTATGAGGCTAAAAGAAAACGTCTGTTTCTAACGTCTTGAAGCAGATACTTACGTGGTTACAACACAACGAAAAAAATGAATAATTTATATAAATTATTATTTATTATTTATTTAAATAATTTTGAACTTCCACACTGGTCTTTTTGTTTGCATAACCCAATATTTATTACATTTTAAAAAATATATTCTAGATTCACAGATATTATTTTTAACACATTATTTAAAATATGTGGCTAGGAAATAGCTAGTAACTTCTTTTTTTGGTGGGGCCAGTGAAAATTTTGGCAGGGCAAGTCAAAAATCTGAACCACTGGCCCGATTAAGCCAGTACAAAAAATCCTTAGCGTTGAACCCTGCTAGTTATAGAAAATCTGGCAACACTAATGAGTCAAGATGTACATCATTTTCTTTATTTCTTGCATAATTAAAACAAACTAAACTTACATGTACTTTATTTTTTTAAATCAGCTCTCATAGATGTTTTGTAATTTGGTATTTTTCAGGAGTTAATCTGAATAGAGAATGCTGTGATGTCTTTTATTATTTAAAAAAACTAATCTAACAGTCTATATGCAGGCTGTGATGATCTTTCTCTATACATCTTTTTTCCCCAAGTCAGTTGGAAATTAATATATTGCTTGTTTGCAGGGGCATAACTTCCACTGGGGACACTTTTCAAAATCCACCCCCAACTTTCTACGCCTCGTCATGGCCACGGAGGAGCACAACCGAGCAGGGAGTCTGCCTGTGTTAATGTGCACGCTCAATAAATTTGTGTGCACGCTCTTAAAAATGAGACAGCTGAAAGTTCTAATGAGCAGGTGTTGAAGGTGAAACGATCGCTTTAGACAGCAATGAAACATCAAGCAGAAACAGATTACTTTAACGTCGAGTCAACATGGATGAATAAAATGAGAGTTGGTTATTAGCTCAGGACAGAACAATCATACTTTCTGAAAGACAGAATCTGGCTACACCTGTTGATGTTAGTGTAATGATCAGGAATTTGTCCCTTACAGAAATTTATTTCAGAAAAAGGATTTTTTTTTTCAGTAACTAAAGGTGAGTTGTGTTTATGCATAAAAGACCATTAATAAAATCACCAACATTTTCACATAATTTGGCTGCTCTGATAATAAAGTTTTTTTAACCCTTTCAGGTTAGTTTTAAATTAAATTTCCGAAGCCTTTTTTTTCCTGGATATTTTTTTATCACAATAGTCCCTAAATATATGTAAATGCAGGCAATGGAATAAAAAAAAATCCCCATTTTGTGTCCTTGCCACTATTTAAAGTTACAGCTTTGCTTGTTTTAATCACTAACCAAAAGTAACAAAAAAGATGCTTGTCTTTTTTTTTTTACAGATTAGAAAAACAAATATTACTAGAAAACTATACCACAGGGTAAAGGCAGTATGTGTATTAACCTTCTGTTTGTCCATGATGACATCCGTCACCAGTCCAAACTGCTGGAAATACTCCTTCAGCTCAGTCTGAGAGGTGTCTGCTTTAAAGCCGCTCACAAACACACTGTTTTCCTCCTGAGCTTTCCGCTGAGCTCTGAGGCGCAGGAGATGCTGGTGTTTCTTTCCTTTAACATGATCTTCCAGACTGGGCCCTGAAGAAAAACACTCCAGTTAAGTGTGAAAATAAACAAGTGGGGTAAAGTTGGTTTTATATTAGCACATTCAGTCTTTCTCCTCAATGATATAGTTTCCGAAAAGCATTCTTCTAGTGAATAGCAAAATCATATTAGCACCCAATGACAATCAAAGTACAACATTGTTCATGGTCAACTAAATAGTGCTAATGCTGTTTTGAAGACATAACTTTTACTTGCGATTTCAGACCCAATATTCCAAGCAGCATGATAAACTATATAGGGAGCGTGTCACAACTTCTCACCCTTTAAAATGAACGAATGTGTCAATACAAAACCAACATTATTATATATATTTTTTAATAAACAATGTCTGCTGCCCCAGTTGTCAATAATCATACATTTTCTCAGCCTTTGAATGACCAGGCGGTCTTGCTCTGGCAAGAAAAAGGCATCTTAACATTTAAAGATCTCTTTGATGATGGCTGTTTCTTGTCTTTTACCCAATTAGAATTTCAGTTTAAAATTCCCAAAGCCCACTTCTTCAGATATATACAGGTGCGTGACTTCACACGCAATAATTTTCCCTCTTTTCCTGCCCTCCCTTAATAAAAACCTATTGATCAACTTTTTCCTGATGACACAGAACAAAGTGGAACCATTTCTTTTTTATCTACTAAGCTTGCATCAATATTATCTACTTCAGGATCTACACAAAAAGACTTCTGGCAACTAGACTTTAATGGCCCGTTTCCACTGAGTGGTCCAGTACGGTATGGTTCAGTACGCTTTTAAGGCCGTTTCCACTGTCTAAAAGCATACCGAACCATACCAATTTTTCATCACCCTTTGCAAAGGGTACCAAAACCAACATTGAACAAAAGGCAGAGCTAGACGCGCAGCTGAACGCTATTGGTTTACAGAGATATGTAATTTGCTCGCGCAACAAGCCAGAATGAAAACAAAGGACCCGTCATGTTTAATATACAGCCGAGAGACAATACACCGAAATAATATAAACAAAAATAACGAGCCATGGTCGACCCGAGCTCAAACAAACATTGTGGTCGTTTTGATGAACAGCCACAAAGCCAAGAGAAAAGCAGATTCTCTCCTGTGCCCCGTAGTTTGTTATGAGCCCGTCTGAAGAGCCAACGGCTTCACTTTCTCACATGCGCTCGCGTGTGTGTCAATATTTGAAATAACAAACTACTTGAGCTGATGATAATAACGTGCGCTTGATTATTGACGTGCTTTTGAAACCCGATCCTTTCGGAAACAGACAAACGCGAGACTGACATGCACAAAAACAAAGGAGAAGCCGGAAAAAACAAAGAAGCAAATTATTTTTTCAACAAACATGAAGAAACTGCTACGGTAAACTATTACAATAAGCTTCTGGACTATTATGAACTCGGAATGACTAAACTACTTTCTAACAAGAAGCTACATGTGCTGGTGATGTTTAAAGACACAGACGAGAGGTTGGAACTGACTGTGGCCTATATTTTGTGTTGTTTTTTCTGTCATTGATAACATTTCTGAAACTGTAAGGGGCTGTATGTGTTCATATATGCTGCATTTATTTATTTTATATAAATCGAAGACAATATGCTATTTCGCATAATTGATCTGCAGTTATAATCAGATCATGTTCATAGAAAGGTTAGTAATGAACATTTATATACCAGTATCTGTGTATAATAAAGCATCTGTTTTGTGAGGAGTGCTTCTCGTATGATTTGTGAATGACCTGTACAGCTTTACTGTAGACATTTCCTCGAGCAAAAATGACGTCGACTGAAACTTTCTGTCGTACACCACGCCCACCAAAAGAGTACCCTTTAGCAGTGGAAACGCAAACCTGATAAAGAGGACCCATACCATACCGTACTGTACCACTCAATGGAAACGGGGCATAATATCAGTTTGACGGGACTGGAATGATGCTATATAGAGAATCTATAGATCCTCTATTTATGCTAAACATAGCCTAATTCAATTTAAAGTGGTACATAGACTTCATCTTCACAAGGCCAAGCTGGCAAGGATGTATTCCTCTGTACTCATCTGTACATGCTACATTAGCCCATATGTTTTGGTTATGTCCTAGATTATCTGTATTTTGGTCAAATATTTCTTTATCTCACTCCAGAATATTTTGTAAAGATGTGTGTGCAAATCAATTAACTGCTGTCTTTGGTATTGTATATGAAAATAACAATTCATCAAAAAGCATTTTAGATTTAATTTCTTAGCAAAATAGCAAAAAAAAAAAAAAAAAAGACAAATGTTTTAAAAGTTTTAAAAACTATAATAAACTAAATCTATGGACAATCTGTCCAGGTCGGCGTCCTCAGCAGTAAATACATGGAGCACTTTTAAACAAATGTTATTGTAAGAAAAAT
>CAIGQQ010000153.1:2127431-2142400 GCA_903798035.1 Danio albolineatus
TATACAGGACAACAGCTAATAAGACTTCACATTTTATAATGCACTTGGTGTTTTTAGATAATGGACAGCTGTAAGGTTATGCATGTCTTAAGCTATTTGTTGTGGCCACCAGGCTTTACACATGTAGATTTTCGGCACTCTTGTATTTTTCACAGAAAAGGCACTTCATGAGAACAATGCTACTTGGATCAAAGTAAAAAGTTGTATAATTACTCCAGATATCTTTAGCTAGCAGCCGCTCATTTGCATTTTCCATTAAACCTTCAAAGGAAATTCTTTATAAATCCTTATAGTCAATAGGTTTGACTATCAACAAATGTAGTCCTAACACTGGGTCTAAACTTCACAAATATTGAAACAGGCAAATTTACAAGTCAAAAGAAGTTTTTATTCACAGACTAATTAAATCAAACAAAACCAATATACTGAATATGAAAATAACATACCTTAAAGACTTGAACAACAGACATCACATTTAGAAATGAAAACACATGTTTTTTTATTAAAATAATGTAAATACAGGATAAATACAAAACATATGATTCTGTATTTAAAGACGATGTTTCTGTGGTGCTAGAGTCAGCCAATTAGTCTAATAGTAAAAATATTTACAAAACAAGACAGTTAAGCATTACAAGCTGTTGGCTTTCTTAATGAAGTTTTCCACCAGATCTGTGAGCTGGTTAATGTCAGCCTCATCCTCACGGACGATATCCTTCAGCTTGTCAAACCTTTTCAGCTGCTCATCGCAGTGTTTCTAGAAGATGACAAACAAAAAAAACAGATTACAAGGATGACGTTAAACCTTTGAGACAAGTAAAATACTCAGATGTGGTTAAAAAAGGGTGATGTGTAATGAATGCAGTGTATATTAAAGGAATAGGTCACACCAAAAATGAAAATTCTGTCATTTATTCAACTTTTATCCGTTCCAAACCTGTTTGAGTTTATGTTAAAAGAAGATTTAATGAAGAATGTTGAGAGAAAAAAACCAAAAAAACAGCTATTGTGGATGTCATTGGCGGCTTTTTAACCAACATTCTTCATTCATTTATTCATACTCTTTTCGGCTTAGTCTCTTTATTAATCTGGGGTCGCCACAGCAGAATGAACCGCCAACTTATCCAGCATTTTGTTTAACACAGCGGATGCCCTTCTAGCTGCAACCCATCTCTGGGAAACATCCATACAAACTCATTCACAATCATACACTACGGACATTTTAGCTTACCATGAAAACATGCAAAGAACATGCAAACTCCACACAGAAATGCCAACTGACCCAGCCGAGGCTCGAACCAGCAACCTTCTTACTGTGAGGCGAACGTGCTACTCACTACACCACCGTGGCGCCAATATTCTTCATATCATCTTGTTTTGTGGTCTTTCTTGTCTTGTGAATGCACTCTATGGCACCTTAAAAACTAATGCCTAAACTAGAAGTGCTCAACCCTGTTCCTGGAGATCTACCTTCCTGCAGATTTCACTTGCAACCCATATCCAACACACCTGCCTGTAGTTATCAAGAGCTGTTCAGGTCCTGTTTAATTGGTTCAGGTGTGTTTGATCAGGGTTGGAGCTGATCTTTGCAGGAAGGTAGATCTCCAGGAACAATGTTGAGCAGCCCTGGCCTAAACACTTGATTTGAAATTGGAAACTTTTAAAAGACTTTTTGCAAACTCTGTAACACACATCAAGTCAGGTCAAGGTAATACCATCACATACTTCAACTGCAAACAGGTGGTTTACTGTAGAACTGAAGAGATCAGTCATATTCTTGACCACCATGCGGTTCTTCTCGTTAGTTTCCTGCACGACGACGTGATACCTGATGGAGATCATTCAAATACATGTCAAAAAGAGATGAACAGGAAACAATAAGAAGAAACAGTGGAAAAGAGATGCTCACTGTTGTTGGGCAGCTTTGACTTCCTCCTCGGCTTCCTCGATTCCCTGCATTACATTCTTTTCAAAAAGCTTCTTATGAGTTTCAGCAGAGTCCACCTCAGCTGCCCACTTTTCGTCCTCTACCGCCATTTCCTGCAAACATAAGAATTAGATCAATCGCATGCTCTGAGAAACTATTTAATTTCTTCCGTTTCTGAAAATGAATCGTTTCCATTTCCATGTATTTTTAATATCACATTTAAAATCCAAATTCCTCATGGAGATGCATTTTACCTGCATGGCATTCTCCAGCTGCTGGTCGACTTTGCGAATCTGTTCCTTGAGCTGCTTAATGTCATTCTCCTTATCAAAGATGTTGGACTTCACCTAATAGACAGATGCAGTTGTACATAAATGAGCTCCCCTTTATAGGCACATGCTTTATTCCAAAACCTAGTGCACAGCCTGTCTGACATCTACAAAAGCAGCCTCAATAAAGAATCTCAGATTCATTTACTTAATTAAACAGACTGGGACTCGCATTAAACTGCAGAACCGGGTAATAAAAATTTAAATGATCAAGACACCTTTTAAGTGATCCACAACATAGCAGCAACATCAGTTTTAGCAGGTAATTACTGCTCATTTCTGAAGCTTTCATTACCTGCTCAATACAAAACATTAGATTAAAAATTGACTTCTATTTATCAGCGTATATATTGGTTATAAGCTTGCTAATATAAACCCCAGCGAAAAGCTAAAAGACTTAATAATAAATCAACTGCCAGATTATTTAATATGAATATATTAAATACATTGATTTTATCAAATTAAATATGAAAGAAATGTGGATGATGTGTGGGTGATTGACAGGGCTCATAACTAAGCAACACTAAGCTTGCATACTCTTCTGGTACACACTCAAAAGTATATATTTTTCCTTCGCAAAAAAGTACATACTTTTAGGGTGTAGTACGAGTAAGCACTTTGGGACGTGTTTGTGCACTAGTCACTTCGGATAAAAGGATCTGCTGAATGCTAAAATGTTAATGAAATCGATCAAATAATTTCAATCAAATCAAAAGCATGGCACACAAATGTTGCGTAAAAATAATGTTACAATGCAAACGTTTGAAAACGAGCTTTATATTCTTTGTGCAAAATAATACCAAATATCTGAACTGAACATATCTTGGCAGATTTTGAGAGAATTAGGATAGGAAATAGAATAAGTAGTCACCTCAGTAACGCAATATACTTAAACAGGATGGAATGATTATCTCATGCAAATTACAAAACAAGCCTCACCTGTTCAACAGTCTCTTCCAAACACAGATTTACATTAGAGAGTCTGCTGAATTCTTCCTCCACTTCAACCATCATGTTCTTCAGAGGATTCTACAAGAGTTAAGAGTCAGATAAAATCCTTAATCATTACAAAAACAGAGGCTCGTTTATGGATGGCTGTAGTGACTGTACCTGTATCTGTGTCTTGTATTGTGTAATGGTAGTGGCACTGTAATCGGCTCTGATCTCAAAGTCATGACCGCAGGCGTTCTCTGCTGACAGCGGGATGAGCTTCAGCTTACGACCCAGTTTATTATACTCAGCAACTTTCAACTCCGCCTGCAACAAAATGTCAATCAATAAAGAAACATTCTAGTCTAGTCTGTGTGTCAATATCAGAAATCAAACTGCCCAAATTTAAAATCTTTGATATTCATACGATTTAATAAGCTAAAACACTCACATTTATTATTTTTATATTATAGCATCATCATTGCCCTAACGGCATGTAAAATCTTTTCATATATTTATTTAAGTGGGCAGTAGTTGGTTAAGTTATGAGTAGGGCCAGACGGAATCTGCGGACATTTTTTGCTATTTCTGCGGAGTATTTTGTTAAAAATCTGCGGATTTATGCGGAATGATTTTAAGAGTATCATAACTAAAAATTTAATATATGACATAAAAAGTTGTACCGTTTTAAAATTTAGTTAATGTTTACAATGCGAATCTAATTAGATCCACTTTATTTGGTAAACAAAGCAAGTCTCTCGCATAAAATCTTTACTAAAACACCAAAAATAGTACTTTACAAACTTTATTGTAAATAAATCACATGAATATTTTCATATTCATCAATATTATTACTGAAAATAATTTGAAAACTGATTAAATATACATTTACACAAGTAAATAAACAGAATCAATGATGGGCTTAAAATCTGCGGAAATCTGCGGAATTCTGCGCGCGCAGATTCCGTGTGGCCCTGGTTATGAGTAAATGCACTTATTGCATTTGCATTGAAGAACTGAGTTTTTTCACATTAAAGCTTATTATGCTTTTTTTAAACAATATATAAAACAAGTCTCTGATGTCCCTATGTGAAGTTTCAGTTAAATACCCCACAAATACTGCTTTATTACTCTTGAAACGGCCCCTTTTAAGCTTTGATCTTAATCGTGCCATTTTAGAGACTGTCATTTTAAATTCAAATGAGCTTATGCTCCCAGCCCTCGGTTGAAAAAAGGCCAGAGTTACAAATGGCTATAGCCCCTTTCCCACAGCGATACAGAAAATTACCGGAACGACTTTACCGATAAATAAAAAAAAAGCACTGTTCACACAAGCGAGGACATTCCGGAATTTTTCCAGAAAAGACCATTCACACATCCATTCCAAAATACTGGTAAATTCTGACATCACTAACCAGAAATGAGCTCTAAACAGCTGCGCTTTGTAAACATAGAAGGGGTCAGACTTTTGTTGATAGTATCACCTTTAAAGCTTTAACATTTGTGCACATGGTTTGTCCCAGAGACACATTTGACTAAATTACTAATTCTGTGGATGGACAAGTATTGTGAACAACTTCAATGAAAACATATGGAGGGACACTTTCGTATGTCAAAATGTACATAATACGAGTGTGTGCTGGCGCTCACCGGCTCCTACATGTGTAAACGTGTCAAGCAACTGAAGCAGAGCTTGAAGGTAAACAAACAACGGTTTGTCATAAGCATTTTATCGATGATTATTTACACAGTTGGCATTAATAATGAACATAGAAACGTTATCTGACCAACATCTAGCAGCTAAATGTGTCTGGAAAAATATTCAAAGGCTTTTATTTTCATAAACAGCGCGGATGTGAATGCGTCTGAATGTTCTGATTGGCTGGAGTAGATGTCTCGTGTCAGGGCGTTCTTATTGTGAACGCGCTCTTTCTGGCAATGTTCTATCTGCGCTCACACAACAAAGGATTCCGGTAATTTTCTGGAAAGGGGCTTATTTATCAGCATCGTGGCAGATTTAAAAAAGACTAATGTCACTAATGAGATTTTCCTTCTGATGACATGTACAAAGGGAGAGAAAGAATTTTGATTTTATTGCCATTTCAGCTTCTATGGCTATGTCATGGCAAAAAAAACAGATCAACTACATTTCATAAATACCACTTTTCTATACTTATAAAATTATTTTAACAATATAAATTCATCACCAGCAACAAATATTACACAAGGTAAAATACATAATAATAATAAAAGATAAAACTCTAAAACTCTTTTTTCATGGTTTGCTTTTGATAAAAATTGTACAATTTTAGAAGGATTCACATTTAAAAATATTTCATTTAAAGTCTCTCCAGATAAAAATTGCTGTCTGACAACATCAAAAATAGGGCATTCCACAAGAATATGTTTAACGGTTTGGTTTCTGCTACAATATTGGCATTTTGGGGGTTCTTCTCCTTTGAGTTAATGTTCATGTGTGAGCCTTGTGTGTCCAATGCGGCATCTTCTGTCGTCAGGTCTCGAGTTAAAAAAGGAATCAGATTTTCTTCCTATTTCTGGCTAAATTTCAAAAAGTTTATTTTCTGAACACTGATCCCATTTTGATTGTACAAAGGGAGAATGTCAATTCAAAGTGTTTCTGCAGACTGTTTATATTAAGTGTGATTTTAAAAATAAAACATAAATCTTTACCATTAGAAGCTACTTATATTCACACTGTTGCCACACAACTGTTTGAACCCCTTACAAAGGTGACCGTTTCATTATAAGAGCTATGACAGATGACATTTTCTCTTTTTTTGGCACAGTTTGCATCAAACTTCAAAGTCATTTACGCTAATTAGTTCATTCCTGAATTAGACTGCTGTGTTAAACTGAACATGATGCGTCTGATGTGGACCACCTGCGAGTTGTGAGTGCATCTGTCAAACATGACTACTGACCATCAGACTGGTTAAAAATCCTGACCTTCTCTTTGGTTTTGGACAGGTTGACCTCCTCGTTCCAAACCAGCTGCTCACCCTCCTCTAGACTCTGATTTAAGCCGTGAATGGTCTGCTGTAGTTCGTTCCGCTCTCTGTTAATGCGTTCGATATCAGCTGGAGTGAACTTCTGATTTTCCAATATGTGCTGCAGCCTCGTCCTCTCCTGCTTCAGACCCTCCAGCTGCATCTCTGCACAATGAACGGAGAGGTTTACCAGTATAATATTGCAAGTCAAGTCATAAGTTTGGCATATGTACAGGGTAGAACGACCCTAACATAAATACATGATACGTCTCATTGCACTTCTGAACAGCTATGACAACATACAAAAAACTGGTTGCATTTTATATTCCCTCACCAACAGCCTCAAGCTCCTCAGTCAGTCCAGCAGATTTATTCTCCAGTCCAGTTTTATGGGCCTCTAGAGTACAACGATAGTTCTGCAGCTTTTGCAGATCAGTCTGTAATCTGAGCTTCTCAGTCCTCTTGCCTACTAAACGATCCTGTCAACACAAGCATTTAGGTTTGGATTGATTCGGCCATTATATGTCATTGTTCTTCTATAATTAGAATGTATGTAAATAGAAGAGGTGTAAAGGTACATGTACGTCAGCAATGAATACAAGTTTTTTTAGGGTGTTTAAATAGCACGTCCTCCCACTTTGTTGTCAGCAAATAAAGTTTTCATGCCAATTAGGTAGTATAAACAACAATGCATGTAAAAGCTAAAATTCTTTTATGTTGATGTGACAAAATAACATGGCACTCATGTGAGAGGCACTGCAAAAGTGTGTATAACAGTCATGCGTGGCCAAAAACAATGGAAATGCAAGTCGAATATAGGGATTCACCGATACCATTTTTTTTTATGTGGGGAACTGATCCCCACACCAAAATTCTGAGTATCGAACGTTTTTGTTTTTTACAGAATAATACAGTTTCTATAGTTCTTGTGATAAACTCAAATAATATATCTTCTTTAAACGGGTTCATACACATTTACTACTAAAATTCAATGACTTTACCATAAATTTTTAAAGTAAATTTTCATGACCTAATGTTTCAAGTAATGTCTATGTATACATGGTAAAAAATAAGAAAACCGATACTTGTTCAAAGTTATAACAGCAGATCATAATATGCAATAATTTATTTAGTTTAAATTTATCTTTATATCTATGTAAAATGTATTGAGAAAATGTTCACACAGCACTAATATCATTAGAGCATGTGTTTGGCCACGGACAGTAAAGACGACAACTAACCTATATTTAAGTATACAGACATTTGTTAAACTAATTTCCATGACTTTTCCAAAACTTTGTGGGTTTTTCGGTTTGTCTAAAACTTTTCCAGGCCTGGAAAATACCATGTCAAAATTCCATGACTTTTCCAGGTTTTTCATGACTGTATGAACCCTGTCTTTAATTTTAAAAAAAAGATGCTTACTATAAACTAGGCTACATTATTTGAGCATTCGTTATGACATTGAGTTGCTGTGGTCCAGCTTAGGTTTCCTTTTTTAATATTAAGATTTTTCTTAGAAATCTGTAATAGGCTACCATTAATGACCCCAATCAAAACAAACTGGTCTGTTAAATAAAATATTAATTTAAATAAATTTACAGTAAAATATTCAGTTTCAGAGTATCCTATATTAGGCAAAAAAAAATTCTGTTAATGACAATCCATATTGCGCCCGTCAGTTTCACTTTTATTAATTTAAATCAACTACCTTGACCACAATGAGCCAGGCTTCACAAACTATTTGCAGGACTGAAAGGATTCCCCTCGAGAGAACAGAGACATTTAATATGACGGAATAATTGTACAGAGCAGCGCACATCGTGTCTGTGCAGCCAGTGCATGAATGAAGCGCTTGATCCATCACTGAGACGGTGTGCAGCCAGAGTTTTTCCGAGTTGTCATGAACGTGACACGCAGTTTGAATTGGGAATTAATGAAGAATGATTGACAGGCACAGCGACGGGACGTGCTGAATTGAACATGAATTAAACTTCCTCTGTGCTTCACATTAAACTATAAAATGGCTTCAGAACATATGGGATATAGTAGGCCTACATCACAACTTTCTAGTGCCTTAAAAAGGCTACTTTCATGGCTTTTGTTGGCTTATAAATTACAAAGAATATAGCGCACGCATAAGAACAGATATTAGATTGGAATCCGATCCAGCAAAAATATGCGATATCGAATCGATATCGATCCAAGTATCGAAATTGGTGCATCCCTTGTCACATAAGCCCGTCTGTAGTCGCTTTTCTTGAAAAGCAGTGATTAAACACAAGTTGACCACTGCACGCACTGTGACATCAACAACAGATGAATGGACATCCATCGCTAACATTTTATAAAGAGATTTCAATTTGCAGCTTCTTGAATCTTCAATTTTAATGAGCAACTAATGTTTTTCTGTTTTAATTGAATACAGTCTCCTAACGTTTTATTTTTTGATATTTTGTACTTTCATATCAGAAGCAGCAGTTCAGTTCTTTAGCTGATTGTGGCAAAACAAATAATGTATACTCAAAATAAACAGGAAAAAAAGCAAGCAATTGTTGCTTATTTCTGTTGTACCAAACCCGTATGAACCATGACAACAAAACCACAAGGCCTGGCTTCTGTGTACCATTACACCATTAATAATTAGAATTCTGATTTGATTGAACCTGGAAAAAAAAGAGAAGAAAACACCTAAACAGACTCACAGTTTGGCTCTCCCTTTCAAGTCTCTCCACATGTTCCATCAGCATCCTATGTTTCTCCTGCTGGGAATGTAACAGCGCCTCATCCACATTATACAGCTTCTCTGAAAGAGTAAAGAAAATGTACTTGTTTTGAGTACATCTGTTTTGCCTCCAACAGAATACCATCTACTTACTTACAACCCATCATCCAAATTAACCTAAAATACACTTCTTCATCATCACACTGCTCCACTACTTACTTAGTTTAAAAAGATAGTCGTCATCCTCATCGTCAAACGTATCTGCCCCTTGCATGAACTTGTTGTAGGTATCAGAGCAGTATTCCATAATGAGCTGCAGACGCAACAGTGCACGTATACAAATTAGGAAAACAGGTAAAGTCTACAATGAAAAACTAAGTGCTGGAATGGTCAAAGATGATGTGTTGTTCGATATAATACCTTGTTGTACTCTGCTCGGTCCTCTAAATCACACAGCTCATCTGAGAAGTCAGAAAATAGCAGGTCCTGCTCTCTTTGACCACCGAAAAGCTATGAAAACAAAATCTGACAGTCAGACAAAGAAACAACATCTAGCTACATGTCACATACAAAAGTTTGATGGCAAGAAACCCCATTTATAAAAAAAAAAAAAAAAAAAATTAAGGCCACAATGCTAATGTGTTGTAAATAGTTGACTGAATCAAATCAGAAAAGAAAACAAAAATAAAAAAGTCAAAAATAAATAAAAACTAATTTACTAAAGTAACATGTTAATCATTGTTAATTAAGATAATAATAATAATAATAATAATAATAATATCTTTATTTCATTTTCTTCAGATTAGTTCACACTTTTTTTTTCCCCGCTGGTTGTAGTGAAGCAAAGACCATAGAATACAGAAGACATGTCACTCATATCTTTTTGAATAAGGAAAAGTATAACAGTCAATATGGTGAATAAAACCCCGCCTACTAGTATAGGAGCCAATTATCGAACGTATATGGCAAATAAAGCCCGCCTTCTAGTACAGTAGCCAAACATCGACCGCTATTGACTGACGATAAACTGGGGAGGAGCTCTGAGCAGACGCGAGTTTCTGCAGATTTTGGGTGATTTGGATGTTTAGAAACTAAACTAAAGGGACAGTTGATGCTTCATTCTATTGATGCTTCATTCTATTCCTAATATGAAATTCAATCATAAGCTTGAAAAACTATTTTTGAGAATTTGATGTTTCCCCTTTCAAACAGAACGCATAGCCATACTGCCCGAGAGGCGAATCAAAGATGGCCACCCAGTGAATTGACTTGCCTTTAAGGGACTTTAAATGAAGCGTTTTTTGTTTTTTTTTAGGAAATTGCACAACTGTTAGCATTGGTACTTTGAGAGGCATGTTCTACTGCAGTCAAGTGCTCATGTCTGCATACAGTAAAACAAAGGACATGGAGCAGCAAAAACAGCAACAATCAACTAAACGCCTTTACTCTGTACAGCCCAATGTTCGATTTTTTTTAATCAACAAATCGCCAAAGACCTGTGATATGAAAAAATTGGACTCTAGACGCATTATACTTGAAACTAAGGCTGGGCTGATAAACAATAATATATCGAATCGTAATAAAATGTCAATGATAGCAATGACCATGATATGCACTACACTTTTTTACTCTATATTGATCTAAGAGCCAGTCACACAGCAGAAATGTACAAGAACGGCAATCTAGAAGTGTTGATATTGGACATGGACTGAATTTTCGGCTCCCAAAAATTGTGGGCTACCGAGAATAGGTTATGCTATTTAATGGACCCTCTCATTTGTGGCTTCAGTCATTGTTGGGATAGTCTTTTAAATCTGGAAGCATTAACAACATATAATAATATATATATGATTATGTAATGCAATTTAATGCAATGTAATATGTATTTATATAGCGCATTTATTGTGTATGGCCATACACCCAGAGCGCTTCACAATCATGAGGGGGTCTCTCTACACCACCACCAGTGTGCAGCATCCACTTGGATGATGAGATGGCAGCCACAAGACAACGGCGCCAGTGCACTCACCACACACCAGTTATAGGTGGAGTGGAGAGACAGTGATGAAGCCATTTCATTGGATGGGGATGATTGGGAGGTCATGATGGGTAGGACCAGGACACAGGGGTTACACCCCTACTCTTAACGAGAAAGGCCATGGGATTTTTAATGACCACAAGGAGTCAGAACCTTGGTTTAACGTCTCATCAGAAAGATGGTATGGTTATTGTTCAATATGGAAAATAATTGATTGAGATTGCATTTTTGCAATATAGCACAGCGCTTATCCCAGGCATGAGCTATAGTGAAGGGACAATGGCCATTTCTAGTTAAGATAAGAAGTCTTCTTTATGTTACAATTTGATGTGGAAACCAGTAATAGTTCAATGTAAAGCTTATGAATGTTTGAAGAAGAGTAACCTTGACAGCATCCATGAGCCAGATAAGAGCTCCTAGAGCCAAAGGCCATGTGTGAGGAGCACCAATGGAGTACATTGAGCTTTTTGAGAGTGCAAACGGGTATCTATAAAAAAGAAAATATAAAAAAAAGTGGTTAACTCTGGTTAGTGCATTAGATAAGTTTTTATTTAAACAACTGTAAATTGTACAGGGTGTAGTAAGGAAATATTTTTTGTGATTACCCCAAATCTTTGAGCATTCTTGGGATCTCTTCCTCCACTTTGGCAGTAGGCATCTGAAAGGATGGTTCCAAGAAATTGTAGATGAATTCATAAATCTTTAAAAACTCTTTTGTGGATGGAGACTGGAGGGCCTTTACTGTGATGCTGCCTGGAAATCCTCTGTCGACTAGGAACTAGAAACAATGGGAAAATAAATTTGTTCAAATTGTTGGGCCAATTACATTTCTGACTTTTCATTTGCTTATGATTATAGCATATAGTTTCTTAAAAATCACTTGAGCTTAACATTGTTTCCAAATAGAGCAACATCTAACTGATGAAATGTTCTAGTTATAAATATCCACCGATGAACCCCATAAACCTTCTATAGACACAAATTGAGTTAGGAAATCTGACCCATACAGGCTTGTGCAAATATGTAGCAAATAAAAACTATTTTCCATATGTACTTTCAACAATTTTCACATTTTCAATAGCATGGCAAGATGGTAATAGTTAAAAAAAATAAAAATCTATAATTTATTATGTATTTCTCAGGCATAAATGTGCAGAGAAATACAGACGTTATGATAGTAAAATTTACATAAAAGGCTTTTATATCCTCATATAATTGACTTTCACATACGTTGTTACAAACTGTACATCCTATAAAGGGATGGTCCACTACGATATCATATTTTAAACTTTAGTTGATGTGTAATGTAGCTGTGTGAACATAAACAGCATCTCTGAATGCAAGATGCTAAAAATGAAATGCAAAGCGGGACATTGGCTTTTACAAAGTTAGCTTAGCAAAGCCTACAGTGAACAAATTTGGGGACTACAAAAAAAAAAATACACATCCGAGATAGAGAGATCACAAGGGCTTCTGGTTATGTGCCCACCTGCAGAAAAAGGGCGTGGCCAGAGGCGCTGTAATGTTATAGCAGAGAAAGCTAAAATACCATCCAAACCCTGCTATTTCCACAAAGCTTCTTTTGTTTCTGTATTTGGGCTTCCAAAGGACACGATACAAAGACAGAAGTGCTTACAATTTATTTAGAATTATGTTCCAGAAAATTATATTAAGGATATAGCTCTGGACTGTGAGCCACAACATGTCAGTGTTTTTATTTGTTTAAATTGATCTATTACAGGCACAGTTTCTAGTGTTAACGGTATGATGTAGCGAGTACATATACAAGGATGTAAACAACGGGAAATGCTGTTTGGCAATTCAGCTACAAATTCATGTTTATCAGTCAAACCGCTGTAGACACCCACAATCTTCAGCAGCACTTAAAACCGTTCTATGAGGATGCTTTCAGTGTCTCTATGTGGCCACTTTCCCTGCATTCTACATCTCAAATAACAAACTCGCAAAAGATTTGAGAACATTTTATATTACTTACACATGCTTATTCCGAATATATGTAAAAGACACTTGTCAGATTTTATTTTAGAGAGCAGGCGTGTTCAGCCGTGTGCTCTTCATTTTTCTGTCTGATTAAGGCAGCTAATAGCTACTTTGACTGACAGTATAAACAGCGCAAAAGTGCATGCTTGTAGGGGTGTGATGTGGAGCCAATACATGAATCACAGCACATTATGTTAGCTGACCAATCAGAACCTTTTGAGGGCGGGCCTTTCGGAGGAACTAAGAAATATGACAGTTGATTTCATGTTAGCAGAGTGGCTTTACAAAAATCAAAGATTACATGATTGATTTTCTACAAGTGAAGAATTAGCACAAGTTTCTTTGAATCTTATAAACACAAACAAACCTTAAAAATACACTGTGGACCACCCCTTTAAAATGTCAACAAAAACATTTTTAAACCATTTAAATCTTTTAAGGCCCCTTTAAAAATTAGGAAAAAATAATGACTGATGACTAACTGTACCTATATTCCTTCAATATACAGAAGATACCAAACATACTTCATAAAGCTGCTTGATGCACTGTTGGACAAAAGCTTTGTCGTGTAGGGCTCTGGGATCCTTCATCTTCTCCGAGCCCCCATAACTCCCAAACATGCTGTTCCTCTGGCCACCTGCCCCAATTCCTCTGAGAGGACAGCATTAGGTTTAATAAAATACAATACAGGAATATAATGCACTATACGTTATCAAATCATGATCATCTGCTTATGTTTCATGGTCAGACTCACTTTCCAAAAAAGCTGGTTCGTCTCTCAGATGTGGTGGACTGAGGTTTAGGTATGTTAAGTTTCCCAAAGGCATTGTCCTTACTGAAATTAAATTAATGTTAACATTTTACATTAATTGCAACAGTTACATTATGCAACCAATTTAGACCAACAATGTACTACAATAAGAAAAGACTGGGGTCGTACTTTTGAGGAGTGGCATTGATCAGGCTCATCCTGCTGTCTGTCACACGCATGGGCATCTCCGAATACCTGCTGCTGGGACGTCGACTCATCTTGACCTTTAAAAACTTTTCACAGGCAAGACAGAAAATTTCCCATTATTATCTCAAGGATCAAAGCAATAAGTGTAATATCCCTTAAAAGTAGTTTTTGTTTGTTGTAGTTTTTTGCATGTAATCTATATCCTGACCTATTTTTTCAGCGTAGCATGAGGCTTTAAACATAAATAAATAATATTTAAATAATAATAATAATAATACTTAAATAATAATAATACTTTATACATAAAATAATAGAAAAGTAATTTTTAAAACAAGAATCATTCAGTGACACAGTAAAACAGTGACATAGGATGTTGTTGTAACTGCTAAATACTGATTATTATATTAAATAATTATACATCACCAATATGATTCAAAAGACTAGTTTTGAACATCTGCCAAGTTTTTTTACATTGAAAATATAATAACATTAGTAAAATCTGATTATTATTCTTTTATAATTTGACCACAGATCTATTATCAATTATTAAATATTTACCTAATTTACCATAATATACATACATGTACACACACACACACATATATATTGAGGGCTGTCCAAAAATTAATCGTGATTAATCACATCCAAAATAAAAGTTTGTTTTGACATAATATGTGTGTGTGTTATATATATTTATTATGTATATGTGATAAACACATTCATAGAAGCCAAAACTATATATAAAAATGTTACATCAAAGTAGTTACATCATATACAAATGTAAAATTTGTGTCATACAAATATATTTTTTAGATATCAAAATATAAACCAACATTTTATCAAGTATATGCATTAGTGCATTTATATATTCATAATATAATTATACACAGTACACACACAAATATTATGTTAAACTTTTATTTTGGATGTGATTAATCACGATTAATTTTTGGACAGCCCTAAATATATATATATATATACATACACGCATACATATATACACACATACATACATATACACACACACATATATATGTATTTATATATATATAT
>CAIGQQ010000153.1:2147400-2192271 GCA_903798035.1 Danio albolineatus
TTCTTCTGGTGTTTTCATAACTGAACTCTCATCTGGAAGGACCTCTGGACATTCATCATTGTTCTGGACAACAAATTTCTTAGACTTGCTGTTGGCTGGTGTTTTAAAAATGTCTGCAACACCTAACACATAGACAGCATTTAAAATTTGAACTAATTCATTACATAAACTGCTATATTCAACACTAAACAAACCTGTAAAATCCTCATCCATTTTCATGTCTTTCTTGAATAGTGCGATGTTGGGGACTATTTTAGGTGCAGCACCAACAAACTGGTTAGTTCTCATGTGGGCTTTGCCAACAACAATGCTAGCTGGAGATGCTGCATGGCCAGTGCTGACATCATTCTTAAGCCGCCGCATAGGTGTCTGTATGGTTAAACAGATGTAGTTTGTAAGTTACAAGTTTTCAGCACTCCGTTGAACAAAGCATCAACCCAAACCAATAATAATAATAAAATGTAAATAAATTAAAAAAAATATATATATATTTTACCTTTGGTTTTGGAGCTACAGTTCTTTTTACCATGTTCTTCTTAGTAGGTTTTTTATTAGTAGCAACTTCTATTTGAGGTTTGGTCTGACCAAACTTCACAATATCAGCCCAAGAGGTCAACACTTAAAAAAATAAATAAAAACAAATATTTATAATGAATAAAATACATAAATTGTGTCTTCAAAATAAGAAAATGTGAAGAAAAAAAAAAAAACTACATCCTTACCTTTTAGATTAGCTCGCGATGCTCCACTGCGTCTTGAACGCATCACATTAAGTGCACTTTTAAGTGCACTCTTTGGAGTTTTTTTGCCAGAAGATTTCATGCTCTTCCTCTTTAATGGTATCTCAGGTGTTGCATATTTCTGAGGCGCATCTACAAAGGCTGACTCCTCCTGGTCCTGGACAGGTGATGGGGTACTGATGCGAGAAATTGAAAACCGCCCCTGCACCTTCGGTGTCTCAGTTAAAGACATGTCACCTGCAGCCTCAACTGCTGAAGCTGATGCTCTTCTAGCAGATGCAGGTGTCTTGGGTGTAGCAGGAGCTGGTGTAGATACTTTGGCTACAGTAGATGGTGATTTTTGAAATTTTGGTGATGGAGTTTTAGCCTTGGTACTAGGTGTCCTTTTGGCAGGTGATGGAGTCTTCACTGCCCGTTTGGGTGAAGCTTTCTTAGGAGAACTATTTTGGGCCTCCGTGGTGATTTCATCAAGTCTAAGAGCCTAAAATAGACAAAATAAGCAAGTTAAAAAGGTTTGTAAGCAGAGTGTAACCATAAATGGTAGCAAATATTAATCCAATTCAAACATTGGTAAACCACAATTTAGAAAGTTTTAAACATTACCAAAAGACCAATTGTGGATGCTCGTCGTAGAAGAGACTGGGGTTTTTGGGAAGGTCCCAAACTGCGTCTTGGGGTTGCTCCACGGCGAAGGGGGGAATCGGGTGGCAGGCGTTTGTCAAAAAGCTCTGGGCTCAACTGACCACCAAAGGACACTCGCTTCCTCTTTGGTTTAGCAACAACCACTTTTGTGTGGGATTTAATACCATGAAGCTGCTCATTAACTGAAGTGTCAGCTTTAGGACAAAAGAAATTAATAACCAGTTATGATTAACAGCAGCAACAATTTTCCACATATACCAAATAGTGGACATCACAAGATGATGAATCCAAGAATAAAAAGAGCAGTCTCACCTTTGTTTTTAGAAGCTGACGTTGCAGGCTTATTCTCCTGCAGAACATCTTGGGCCTGAAACCTTTTTCCAGCGTTTGACCTTGGAGATGTTCTGGGTGACATTTTCACTTCACTGTTTTTACCATTTGTAGCTGGAGTCTGAGGCTGGTTCTGATCCTGTGACCCACCACTTCGCCTTCCTTTAGGGGACTTGGGAGTATTCTCCGGCTGTGGCTCTAAGAGAATTTGCTTGACTACCTCACTAGCACTGAGCTTATGTGGCATTGTCGAGGGAGTTCTCTTCGGGGAGACCGGAGTTGTACTTTTCATTGATGGGGTGTTAAACCCTACAGATCGCACATCATCAGGAGATTTCTCTTCCAGATTTGCATTAGCTGAGCTCTGAGGAGTAGCTGTTACAGTAGTATCTTCAAAATTGGATTTTGAGGACCTTCGCTTCTTGGCAGATGGAGTTGTAATCTGTTTAGGAGTATTTTTGACACCTGCAGAGGTAACATCTTCCAGATTTGCCTTAAATGAGCTCTGAGGGGTTGCTGATTTAGTTGCATCATCAGAATTGGATACTGAAGATCTTTGCTTCTTGGTAGAAGGGGTTGTAAGCTGTTTAGGAGTACTCTTTGCATCAGCAGTGAGAATTTCCTCATGACGCTGAGACCTTGCAAGAGGTGTTTTGGGTAGCTCTGACGTCCATGGCGATTTTGCAACAAGGTCTTGTTTGACCATTTGGTAGAGCTCACAAAATGGGGACATACTTTCCTTTTTAAGTTTGGCATCTTCTGGCTCTGCCTCAGCAGTTTGTTCCACAGTGGGTGGCAAATTTGAACCATCTTTTAAACAAGTGTCTGTAAGCACATCATAAAAACTGATATGAGGGGTGGAAAAAATATATTAAATATATTTATTATATATATATATAGGCATGGGACGATAATCATTTTCAAGGTATGTAAGTCAAGGTTTTCATACAGCCAAAATTTTCTACAATACCATCCCAAAGGTACATGTACGACTTTTTATTTACATTTTTTGTTTGTTTTTTAGGTGTAAATTGTAAAGACACCTGTATTTTTTTAAACAAATGAAGATCGCAGAAGTCAATGATTCACTTGAATTATATAGCCTGACATGTTTACTGCCCCAAAATATTTTAAATGTTCAAAGGGGAAAAAGGTTTTGTTTTTAAGCCAGACATTTAAAAACAATATATTTTAGAGCAGTAGTCACAATACCGCCAAACCGGGATATTTTTATCCAAGGTTATCATACAGTCACAACCTTATACCAGCCCATGCCTACATACATATACACACACACACTATATTGATGCTAATGATTACTCGATGATTGATTACCTATTGCGCCGCTTGGGGATAGGAATTATTATTAAATATGCAAACATTAATTAATCTAAAATATGAACATGTTAAGCATTGTTTGAACAGGGCTTAAGCAGTAAACATGAGCAAGTAAAACTGCAATTTGGACCTTTAACACTTGAGCTGTTTCATCTCACATTTCTCAGCGAATATAGACAATACTTTATTAAACAGACAAACTCATTAAAATTAAAATCACTCAAAATCTTTAGGAAGAGTAAGAAATACAGCCAAATAGTTTTAAAGAAATAAAAAAGTACATTTGATTTTTTATGGATTTACTCCCTAATTTATTCATTACGGTGTATTCATTTTTGATCTTAAACTATTTTGATAAATACCGGCACTACTGATAACCTGTCAAGTCTTCTGAATTTTCCTGCTGTCTGAATTAATGCTCATGCACAATAAAAAAAGAAAATAACAAAGCATCTGATTTACATGTCGTGTGTTGATTCTCTGAAGACTTCAGTGTTCTACCTGTTTGCATGTCATAGTAAAAACATGTAGCTCTAAGTAAATCAGTTTTCAATCAGGTGCCTTTATGCTTAGTTTATAGTCTGATGGAATTTGGAGTGACAGACTCACAGAGATTTTGATAAAAACTGTGCTGTCAAGACACAGAGAGCGAAACCTGTGTACTCATTCTGTTCAAGTTTTAAGTAGCTCATCTGTGCCAAACGTATTCAAAACCAAAGTCCTTACAGTCTTTGTCTAAACTCAGTCAACAGGAAATGAATGAAGGAATTTAAGCAAATCTAAATTATATATGATCATTCAGGAAATGTTTAGATATTTATATACTCAGGAAATGTTTATATATTTATATCACACCCCGTTTATTTTTATTACAGATCTGGACGATTCACGAAAATGACCTATCTCAAGGTGAAATTGACAAATTATGCCAAAAGGTGACAAGTTTACACCCCTGCAGTACAGAGAATAAATAAGAAATTACCAACCAAAGGAATGCTCTGACTTCCTCTTCTCCACAGGGACAGGTGTGCTTTTTTCCTGCTGCTCTTGCAAAGCCTACCAAAAAAAGAACCAAAATGTACCAACATAGTAACAAACTAGAAATTAAAAGCACTCATCATCTACTTTCAAGACTTAGATCAAGTACTCACCTGAACAGTTTTGTCTTTTCCAGACAGCCTCTTCTTCGGTGTCTTCTGAGGTGGGTACTCAAACCTGACATTTTGACAAGTTCAAACATGAAATTACACTGAGTACTGACAAGGAATTTTTAATACAAACATAGACACATTATAAATGAATAAAACGAAGAAAAAAAAGATAAGAATAAATAATAAACTAACCTGAAAGAACGATCAATGATTGTTATTAAATCACCATGCTTTAAACGTTCTGACTGATTAAAGACATGTCCATTAATACGTGTTGGGTTCACAGAGCTCAGATTGGTCAGAATGAGCTTAAAAAGAGAGAGGATACATTAAATTAATAACGACTGTAGAAAGTAGTTAATTTATAAAAAGGGAACTTATGGTGTAGCAACATTATTACCTCTTTGTTCTCATTCAGCTCAATTTTACAATGCTCTTTCGATACCTGCGGCAGCTGAATCCGAATATCACAGTCCATCTTCCTAAAAAAGGCAAAGGAGGCAAAAGAAGGTAAAAATCTCTTCCAAACTTAAGGATTTTTAGTTGTCATACAATAATTCAAATGTTTAAATTGGCTATTCTTGCAAACCATGTTGCATTAATTGTGTTTTTGTAGACATCCCATTCGTAGTCTTTGATTGTTCTGACAATTCAAAATCCTTTACAGCATGATATAAACAATCATGCATTACTAATCTATTAGGCATGTTTAAAAACTTATCACGCTGTTACCTTATTTGTACGCACAATAACAGACAAAACTAAACATTTAGCAAGAACAAGCAACACGCATTACATGAAGATTGATGGAAATTGGTTTTAAATTTGCACATTTGAACTTTTACGCTTTCAAATATAAAACTTCAGAAAAGTTTTCTTTGGAAATTCTAAATGGGGAAATCCTATTAGCAGTCAATGACTAGTAAAAGTACTACACTGCTCACAATCAATTAAATAGTGCTTGAAAATAAGTCATGCTTGTATATTTCAGACTCAGAATTCAAAGTGGCATGTCACAAATTGTCACTGGTCAAAAATGAACGAACGTGCGAATATAAAACCTACTTTACTCCAATTATTACATGAAGTGCATATGGCTCATGCAAATTCGCAAGTGCATTCTGATTGGCTAAAGGGATTGTCTGCGTCAAACGACATCAATGAGAGACCGCCTGGCAAACGAGTAACGTACAGCACATGTACCAGAAAAGCTCTTTGTGTCACTTACATTTAAACAGACGTTCATGGTTTTAATATAATAAACTTTCACACTTCATTTGCAAATAAACCAACACATTAGTAGCCTTATTTAGTTACTTTCGAAGGTACCTAAATCAATATAACATTACTCGAATGTCAGCATTTTCAGCAATAATACTACGAAGTAAACGTTAATGCAAGCCACGATGACTACAAAACGTGTTACTGACCTTCCGAAGAGACAGGACGCAGTAAGGGGGAATTCGGTGCCATCTCCTCCATGTCTCTTGATCACCACTATCTTTCCCAGCAAAGGCATATTAAAACTTACCTTCATTACCAAACAAAAGAAAAGAGAAATATGCGTGTTAACTACTTTGAGTTTTCATAGAGGTAAATGCAGCCTTGTAACGCTTCTTGTATTTCCAGCATGCTGATCATCAATAACGTTACTACAAGGAGCTTTAAATAAGAATAATTCAGTTACTGTATAGTCATTATTGTACTAACTCGTGCATTTAAATACACAATATCTATAACGTTACATGGCTAAAAACGTTTAAAAATACACATAACGTTCACAGGAAAAAGTTTACAATTTGAATGTCTTTGGTCATGTACTGATATCGTGTCTATATCTATTTGGGTTATGTGTAGCCTTTCTTGTTACCCATTACTACTTCTGTGGAATAAAATCAAACATTTGCCAAAATATCCGTGGCCACTGAATGAAAAATAAAGCTAAGTTACCGATTACGTTAGTTTGTTAAATGACACAATTCATCTCTCGACAGCGCATTAACGCTACGTCAAACAGCGCTAAGAAGTATCTAGATAGTATTAGAGAATTATGAATGGTTTTACCTGAGGTTCCGTAAATCAAAACAATAAAATATATTCCATCGATATCGCTCCAGCCGTTACTAGCTGCTATTACTCGCACCAACATTAACAACACTGTCCACAGACACAAGAAGCAGCGCGTGTTGCCATCTCGACCGACCGTATAATATCCCTCCGCAAATACCACGACAACAACTACCAGTTAGTTACTTAGATTAAAAGAAAAAATGTATAAAGTATATAAAAATGCATTAATATAAACGACGTTCAAATTTTTATGTAGCGTATAATACTTCATAAAATTGAGGGACTACTTTCCTTGTCAACGTGCGGACGGATATAGTGCGGAGAACAACTAATGTTTGAACACTATTCAAAATTCCGCGCGTAGGTTTCTGGTTGGCCAGAGGCAACTAAAGGTTTTTGTTGTAGCCAATAGAAATTGGCGGTGACGTAGAAAGACGGTTAACGTGACCAATGAAATCATGTTAAATATGCAACCGCTCATTTAAACTACACATAACCCGCCCCAGATTGTTAAAGAAGACGGAACAAAGTAAATACTGAAACTTTTATACGCAAGCTCAAAATTTCTAGTTTTTACAAAACCCCACGTAATAATAATAATAATGATAGTTATTAATATAATAGTTTGCCCCATGTAACTCATTCAAATTTAATTCATATTTAAATATAATACTTGAGTAATCGTCAAATAATTTGACTTGTATTTTTTAACTGCATATGTAATATTTAAAATTAAAAGTGCAGATTTTTTTGACAGATCAACTGGCTCTATGCTGTTGTCGTCATCTATAATTATTGATGCATTTAAGTTATTCTAATCATTTTGGTGTTCATGTTTGTGCTGAGCCATGAAAAGTTAAGCTTGCTGGATGTCAATGCCTGAAATTATATCAATCAGTTTCTTAGTTTGTATAATTAATTTAATGTCACATCATAAGTGTGGGTGCCACGGTGGCGTAGTGGGTAGCAGAATCTCCTCACAGCAAAAAGGTTGCTGGTTCGAGCCTCGGCTGGATCAGTTGGCATTTCTGTGTGGAGTTTGCATGTTCTCCCCATGGTCTGGTGGGTTTCCTCCGGGTAAAAGTTTTGAAATTGTAAAACGGGTGAAATTGTATGTAGTGTGTGTGAATGATTGTGTATGGATGTATTTCACAGATGGGTTGCGGCTGGAAGGGCATCTGCTGCGTTAAACATATCCTGGATAAGTTGGCGGTTCATTCCACTGTTGCGACCCCAGATTAATCAAGGGACTAAGCTGAAAAGAAAATGAATGAATGAATGATATCTATGTCTGAACATAAAAGATAAGTCATATTTCTTGATTAAACAGGCGCAACGAGACTTCATTTTTAAAATTGTAATTAATTTATTTTTTCTGATTAAAAAAATAACCAACAAAAGTGATCACACACTTTGATAATAATGAATTATGATTATAATTATTATTTTTTTAGATGGTATTCACGCAAAACAGGCTAAAATCACAACTCAACAACTCTTAAAACCCTTATAAAGCATGTCTACCAATACTAGCAAATAACTTTTACACAAGTATATTAAATCATAAGTGATGTCCTTTTTTAACAGTCACAATATTAAGGGAGCATCCAGTTGTCCTTTTAGAAACAAGAAACTGAAATTAATGACAGATAATGCACATATCCCAAATTCCCACAAGACAATCTGAACATGCAGCAGGCGCTGTGCAACTACTCTTTGTGGAAAAAAATAACCAGAAGAGTATGTGTGTTTAGCACCTTAGTATAGCGCTGATCTTGAATCAGTGTATGCCCTTGTCACATTCATTAAAAGACTGATCCAGGTTCAGCATTATTTCTCTCAGGTCAGACGGACCCAAGGAAAACATAAGGCATTGAAATCAGCATGTAAACAGTCTGGGTGTAAAATATAAACCATTTTTATCATTCAGTAAATCATTTTAATTTATTCTTCCATCATAGCCCATGCTTCTTCTGCTTTCATGTAGTATTGATTGGCCAGCCTGCCCTTCATGGCCTCCATTGCTGCATCAGCTGCCTCAGTGAAAAGATCTCCTATAAAATGTAAAGACATTATTACTCACACACACATACAATGCACTCAAAGAGTACACTTACTTTTGTGCATAATTACTGAAATAGAGATTCTGGTCCCAATACTCAAGGCACAGACACATAGAGTTCTGTTTGTCAAAAATACAAAATTGTGTAAAAAAACGACTGATTTGGTCACTTCTTATCTTATCACTTTTTAAGATTATTTCACGTTTTTACAAATCGAAAGAAGATTGTTCACTGCTGTTGTCATATAGTTGTTGCCCCCCCACCCATTTAAAGCACTATTATATGTAATGGCATTCACAAGAAATATTGTATCCAGAATACAAATTGTGTGCTTGTTTAAATCTAACCTAGCATACTGATGGAATCAGGCATTATGGGAACCGACAAATATTTGGCTCAATAGTTTATTTGCATCAACAAACCATCAGAAATGAATGTTTCATTCATTCATTCATTCATTCATTTTCTTGTTGGCTTAGTCCCTTTATTAATCTGGGGTTGCCACAGCGGAATGAACCGCCAACTCATCCAGCATGTGTTTTATGCAGCGGATGCCCTTCCAGCTGCAACCCATCACTGGGAAACATCCACACACACTCATTCACACACATGCATTAGGGCCAATTTAGCTATACCACATGTCTTTGTGGGGGAAACTGGAGCACCCACACGAACACGGAGAACATGCAAGCTCCACACAGAAATACCAACTGACCCAGCTGAGGCTCGAACCAGCGACCTTCTTGCTGTGATGCAATTGTGCTACCCACTGCGCCACCGTGAGGCCCCATGTTTCATTCATAAATATAAAAATACATAATGAATATTACCCAGTCTATCACTCAAAACAAAGCCTCTTGGCAAAAACTTTTTTTTTAATAAAGCACATGTTCAAACTGACTTGTTTGGACTTGTCTGAATTATACATATTATTAACATATACATCTTTCAGATTTTTCACTGAAAAGGCAGAGTTTGATTAGGTTGTAGCCCATTCTTTAATTGCAGAATTAAAAATCTGGTGGGACTGAAATCATACTTTCCAGTATTAAATCTTCAGTTAAATGCTGCTATTATATATTGTACATAATGTATATTAAAGGCGGCATCGTGGCTCAGTGGTTAGCATTGTCGCCTCATAGCAAAAAGGTTGCTGGTTCGAGTCCCAGCTGGGTCAGTTGGCAATTTTGTGTGGAGTTTGCATGTTCTCCCCATGTTCAGGTGGGTTTCATCTGGGTGCTTCGGTTTCCCCCACCGTCCAAAGGCATGCTATATAGCTGGATTGGAGAAACTGAATTGGCCGTAGTCTATGAGTGTGTGTAAGAATGAATGTGTATGGGTGTTTCCCAGTACTGGAATAGTTGGCAGTTCATTCCGCTGTGGCGACCCTTGAAAAATATGGTACTAAGTTGAAAGAAAATGAATAAATGATGGGGTATATTAAAAACTAAAATATAATATTCAAAATTTACAAAGTGTTTTGATTTCTTTGATTATATCTTCTGTCATCATTTGGAAGACGAGCTGGGTAAAATCAATTATTATATGTAAATATACAATGGATTTTCTGCAGAACCACTATCACTGTGTCGGATGTTCATGACTGCAGCCTAAGATTCGCTCACCTGCTCTTTGGGGGTCTGCATCCAGGTTGTTTCCACCCTCCTGGTACAACTCAGCCAGACGTGCCAGCAGAAGGTATCGTGGCTCGTCCTGCATCCCGTCAAACTCGCCACCCTCGTCATAGTCTGTCATCTTTAGGGCAGTGTCATACCAGTGCACAGCTTCTGTCCAGTCCATAGCCCTGTGTTTTAAATTCAGGCTTTGAGGGGTCTCATATGAAAGATATTTTTGCAATAATGACATGATATACTATCTGGTAAAATGATTCTTATTATATTCATTTACTATTGAAATTATTTGCTAGCAGGGCCACATTGCTCCATCCAAGAACTCATCTATACAGTATACACCTATATAAGTGTTATATTCGAAACATAAGTACAGTAATCTAGCAAAACAATTCTTGTTTGTTGAACTGTTGTCTAAAATTTGTCTCACCTTTGCGATGATACTTGCACTAATATTAAGAAAAATGTCACTATCTTTGCCATTCACACATAAAATCTGTGTGGGAGGACGATTATTACAATTTCAGATGAGGATTGGGAATCAGTCTTATGCAGAATTCACAAGTCCTCTGTGCTGAACATGGACTTCTGCAGTGCAAAATTGTGCATCGTGTACACTGTACAAAGCTAAAGCTCTCAAAGCACCTTCAACATATAGAAGTTGACAGAGTTAAATAGAGTCATAAGTAGAGTTTTGTTAAAAATTTTAATGAGATTGATTGTTGGTGATTGGAACGGTGTTGGCCTGATTAGGTAGATTTAGGCCCCGTTTACACTAGTACGTTTTAGTTTTAAAACGTCGTTTTAGCATGAAAACGATTCGCGTCCACACTAGTGTTTCACCCAGCATTTCTGAACATACCTCCCTCCACACTATTCCAGCGAAATGTATATCACGTGACTATTCGCGCACTCTGGGCACGCATGTTCAAGTATAAACAGGAAGCATGTGTCTTGCTCGGCATTTGGTTATTGTTAGTCAACAAACGCTGGTTGAACGATGAACACGATGACAAAAAAAGCAAGAGAGGTCTTTTAGTGGACAAACGACAAATATATGCAGCTGCTATAGTAGAAAAAGGCAGAGTTTAACTGCACAATGGTGCCTAAAACGGACAGTAGCGCAAACAACGCTTCCATTTCTGTGACCATGTTGTTTACAGTGAAGGCTGGTCTGCAGTCTTCCAGTGGCGTTATAGTCATGTGATAGGGGCTTGACGAATAAGGGAAGGATACGCAATGACCCAAAAGCCCCAATCAAGTAGCGAATCTCTGCAGCCATGCCTCCGTTTTCAGACGTCTCCGTTTTCCCCATCCACACTGAGACGGAGCAGCAGCGTTTTAGAATGAAAACGGCCTCTCCAGCATTTTTTTCAAAACGCTCCGTTTTCGGGGCTCGAAAACTCTGGTGTAGTGTGGACGGATGGCGTAACCGTAGCAAAACTTATGTGTTTTAAAACGAAAACGCACTAGTGTAAACGAGGCCTTACACGGGGATAGGAAATTAAGACCCATTTAAAATGGTTTAAGAGAATATTTCAGTAAATTTATGACATTTTAAAACCCTGCAGACACCCTGCACACATATAAACATTTGATCATTGTGTTTCTGACCTATCAGAAGGGAGCTTTAGACCCGTGTCGAATGCTCGTGCCACCAGAATCATGCTCGGCCGGTCTCCTGCCTCTGCGGCCTGCAGCAGGAAGCGGAAACCTTTCTTGCTGTTTTCCTCAGACGGCTGAGATGAAACAAACACAGGCATTGCAGAAGAAGTATAAGCAGGGAAGAGGGATAAAACAATGTGTCAACAAGCATTAGTCAATTAGCAACACAGATCACCTCTAATTCGATCTCTGGTAGAATGTGATGTGGCAGCTGAAGGTAACACTGGCCAAGAGCAACGATAGCCTCCAGCTCTCCACACATTGCTGCTGTTTCCAGATGATACATCGCAGAAATCTGGTCCCATGGCTCATCCTTCTCACAGAAGCGCCCGCCCTCGTGGTAGCGGACCATGGCTAGATGAACCTTAAACACACATTTGACAAAAATAAAAAAATGTATTTGAAAAAATGACTACAACTCTTATATTTAATCATATGCTATTTAAGCAAACACATGAATCTTTTGACCATATCTGTCAACATTGGAATGTGAAAATAAGGGATACGCCCATCACAAGGGTGTGACAAGATCTTGCGCTATGAGATCTCGTGAGACTAAATCGTGACGAGATTTCTCATCAAGGTAAAAAGTTGTCTCGTGAGTTGTGATGTTACGATGGAGTGTGAGAGTGAATTTAGCACTGAAGATTGGACGCCGGATTGGATTTGAACTGCACATCAAGTGCTTTGCACACACCTGGCAATGCAGGCTCACCTCGGAGTTGCGCGTCTCTCGTTTGGGTGAGTGTGACGTAATCGTTTTTTTTTCTTCACCAGAGTTCACAGGTTGCCGTGTCCTAATGCAGAGGCTGCTACTGCAGCCACAGACATTAACCACAGCTCATAACATGCGATGGAATAGCACTTTAGATGTGCTTAAACCATAATCGTCGTAAACTCAAGTCGAATTAAGACATGTGGAGTATTCCTATTTCAGTCGTATTATTGAAGTGCAGTACAGACATGTAAACACGGTAATCAAACTATTACCGCTGTGTTGGACTTTTAGCTTCTCTGCACCCATCGAGTCAGTAAAGGACCATAAACACACACACACACACAAATATTTTGCAGTGTTTGTGTGTCCTTTATGGCATAATTCATTAAAATAGAAGTAAAATCAAACTGTACTTTGATGTTTCTTGCCTGTCTGTCCTCAGTACACCAAACAGGGACAACTTCTACGTTTCTAAGCTTCGTTTAAATATCACCACAGACCAATGGTAGTTTAAGGTGTTTTCCAGCCAAATAAAACTTTTAGGGGAAAATTACTTTGCTAAGCCAAACTTCAAACTTCATTGTCATATGTTTAATCTAATGTGATGTCACACCAGTTCATTCTTTGACTTGGATTTAAGTACATTAGAACCATAACATTTTCAAGTGTTTGTTTTGTGGACTTTTAATGAAGGAGCAGAAATATTGTGATGCAAACTATATGATGATGCAAAATGTGTTGTAGGTTTCATTAAACATATGATGAACAATAAACAGAAGTTATACAGGCTTGAAGTGGCATTAGCCTAAGTAAACGATGACATGGGTGAACTTCAAGTTAAGTTTGCATCAAAAATCAGGTATAAAAATGTTGTTAATTGTCAGTAACAGGAACAGGTTTTTAAATATGTGGCATAAAATATTACCTTTCCTAGGATGGATTTTCCAATTTTCTTTTCAAGAAGAAGAGCGTTAAGTCTCTCCACCTCTACTGCCACACAGGAGGGTCTGTGTATGTGAGAGCGAGATGAATGGTAGAAAGTCCACTTCTCTTCCGTCAGCTGAGAGATGGAACAGAACTGCATGTTATATAGTTCTTTGAAAAATATTTGAAGGCAAAATAACACACAGCTGACTCTTTGATTTGGATTAAAGGTGCAGTATGTAATTTTCGCCACTAGAGGACACATATTCAAAACAAACAAGGCTGTAGTTTGATGACGCAGTGACTCAGTTTGTAATCATGGGAGTTGTCATCTTCATTACATTCATTCATTAGGTATGAAAAGACTAAGCCATAAAAAACAAGAGCAATTGATGATGAGAGACGATAAATGGCACAACACATCTAATAAAATGCACAACATATTAAAGGGTCTTTGTTGTTTCCTTATTTTCTATAAAATCAAATCAGAAATCGAGGGTGTGTGACATCATTAAAGGGGTGGTCCACAGTGTATTTTTAAGGCTTGGTTGTGTTTCTAAGATGCAAAGCAATGTGTGCTCATGCTTCACTTGTAGAAAATCATGTTATTTTTTCTCATATCTTACATTGATTATTTACAGCTACTCTGCTAACATGAAAACAACTGTCATATTTCCTAGTTCCTCTGAAAGGCCTGTCCTCAAGAGGCCCTGATTGGTCATCTAACATAATGTGCTGTGATTCGCAAATTGACTTCACGTCACGCCCCTAAAAGTGTGCGCTTTTGCGCTGTGTAAACACTGTCAGTCAGAGTAGCTGTTAGCAGTGTTAGCTGCCTGAATCAGAAAAATGAAGAGCACACAATTGAACCTCACGCCTGCTCTCTAAAGTGAAGTGTCTTTCACATATATTTGGAATAAACATGTGTTCAATATGAAATGTTCACATTTCTTTTGTGAGTTCGTTATTTGAGATGTATAATGCAGGGAAAGTGTCTGCATAGACAGACACAGCAGCTCAGGTGAAGATTGTGGGTGTTTACAGCGGTTTGACTGATAAATATGGATTTGTAACTAAATTGTTAGCGGTGCCAAACAGCATTTCCCGTTGTTTACATCCTTGTTTATGTCCTCACTACAACATACCGTTAACGCTAACAAATAAAAACACTTACAGGTTGTATCTCACAATCCACAGCTTCGTCGGTTAGAGGAGTTTTTAGCCGAATCCAGCACTGAACTGGGAGAGATTCTGGAAGCTCTCCTGTCAAATGCTAGCTATATATATATATATATATATATATTTATAACTCTCTGCAACATAATTTAATTAAACTGTAAGCACTTCTCTCTTTGTGTTGTGTCCTTTGGAAGCCCAAATACAGAAACAAAAGACGCTCTGTGGAAATAGCAGCGTTTGGATGGCATTTCTCTGCTATAACATTACAACGCCTCTGTCCACACACCTTCGCTGCGCAGGGTGTGTGTGTAGTGAATGCACGTAACTGGAAGCCCTTGTGATCTCACTAGCCCAGATGTATTTTTTTGTAGTCCCCAAACTCGTTCGCTGTAGGCTTTGCTAAGCTAACTCTGTAAAAGCAAGTGTCTCCCTTTGCATTGAACTTTGAGCGTCTTACATTACACGCTAATGTTCACACAGCTACATTACACATCAACTAAAGTTTAAAAAATGATATTGTAGTGGACCAACCATTTAAAATGTCTTATTTTTATGGATTTAAACATTCTTTGAAACATTTCTTATAATTTAAGTCCATAAATATATAACACTGCTCTTGTGGTCTTTGAAAATGTTTACAAAAAAAATATTAAACATTGTGGCTTTAAAAAGTTCCCTTAAATTCCAAACATACAGAGACCTTAACAACAGACTTAAAAGAGAAAAAATATAGAAACATTTTAAACCTTCAAATATTGATGCAGAAACAAGCATGCATGAAAGAAATCACAAGCAGGGTTCAATCATATATATTGACTAAAAACATTTTAACTCATTAGTTATTACTAGGGTTTACTATATATATTACTTTAGAAAAATCACTCACGAGCAACAAATGCAAGTCAATGAAATATTCGTGCCATTCAGAATCTCAGCTTTAAAATTCCCTGATATTAAAAGGTTTACTATGAGCAAGTGAACCCTGCATATGGGTTTAATTACAAGAAAGGAAAGCTTGCCACTGATGATCGGATGAAAGTGACATGAGATAAAGGGTAGAGTTTGGAGGAAAGAAGATGAAAGCTGAGAAGATTTAGAGTTTTAGATAAAAGGTGGATCACAAGAAGACACCACTCTAAATCTATGCTCTATAGGAGGGATTAGGAATCAATGGGTGATTCTATGATGATTAGATGAAGTGAGTTTATCAATGGTTTTGTAGTTACCCGCCGAACACTGTCCTCATCCGATTCTGAGTAATGTCTGTTGTAGTTGGGACGTCCCTAAATAATGATGTAAAAACCTACCATCACATATCTCAGGAGCCAACAAGGATTTACTTCTTCATTCACGTTTCATTTAAGCACAGCACACATCAATCCGCTTGTTAAGTGGTAAGGTATCGGTGACGTATGGAATACGGTTTCTGGGTCCAAGCCACTACTCATTTGAACTAAAAACATATTTGTTTATGGCCACTTTTTAGTCCAATCACACATTAAAGTGAATTTTAATATAAAATCATAGTGTACACATCAATCTCTGGACTTGCTGCTTCACAAATCCCAAAATTGTAACAATTTATTAAAAAAATGTATCACTTTCTGGCCATTGGATATTAGGCATGGATATATATATATATATATATATCGCGATCGTGATTTTCGAAAGTATTACAGCGCTTGGTAATCGTTTATTACTACCATTTGATGAGTCTTCCCATACAGTTTGATAGAGTACTTGGACCCCGAAGTCGCTTCACGTGACGTCACACTTAACAAGCGGATAGGACATTTATAATGCAATCGAAGGGAAACTTTGTTGCAAAGTAACAACCAAAACAAGCAAGCATCACTACATTTTTCTCAGAAGCATATTTCACAAATGTAAAAAGACAAAACAATAGTTACTCGATTAAATAATTGAATACATTTGTTTGTACCTGACCATGATGTTCGACTGGGTCTCCTTCACTGCGTTTCTCACTTGGGTAACCACTGTCTCCTCCATTTTCAGAGTCCTGTGAAATACATTTGAAGGGACCAATCAGCCGAAATCTACTTTTTTAATCAATTAGCTTTGCAAGCAGTAGATCTGGGTTGAAAATAAACAAAATACCAACAAAATACCAACAAAAATGCCTGAAAATGATAAACTAAACTATCTTGGCTGTTTTAATTAAAGTGAAAATTTGTTTGAGTATTAATTAATATGAGTATGAGTATTAATTGATAATCTGTGAATTTGATTATAGATTTCTTTTAGAACAGAACCAATTAATCAGAGGTGTACTGTATAGAATAGTCAGGAGATGTGTTTAAATGCGTAAAATTTAGTCCAAGGTCTGATTCAGGGTTTCTGCAGGTTTCACCAAGTTAAATTTAAGTCATAGATGTAAAATAGATGTAAAAACACAATAATTAAATTAGATTAGATTAGATTCAACTGTATTGACGTTACACATGTACAAGTACAAGGCAATGAAATGCAGTACAAGGCAACAAAACGCAGTAATAATAATAATAATTCAATAATAAAAAATCTGGGTCAGTTCAGTATCTTCAGCAGTACATAAATGAAAAACTTTTAAACAAATTACTGTAAGGAAAATTAAATGCTATTTTTGAATAAAATAAAATAAAACGTTAAAAGTTTTTTGAGATTGGGATTGTTGGTGATTGTATGGGTGTTAATGGCCAGATTGGGAAGCTAAACTCGAACAAAGCATAAATAAATCCTGTCAAAAAAAGATTTAAGGCCTACAATACAATATTTCAGTCGATTTAAGACTTTTTAAGGCCTAAAATTTAGCCTTTGAGATTTCAGAAATTTTAAGACTTTTTAAGACCCCGCAGATACCCTGTGATTAAGTGCAATATAAAAAATCTGACCCTAATATATATGTAAATATTCTTCTTCAGAGACTGACCTGTTGTTCTGTGTTCTGTGGTCGGTGCGTTTCACTCATTTCATTCATAAATGACCAGCCTGTAAAGAAGCATAAGTCGAGACACATAAAGAGGAGTGAAAAGAAAATGAACGAATGCACAATTGTACCAAGGTAAAACAGTGCTAAAACTGTACACTATTAAAGAGCAAGCTCTATATTTGCTCTATATTTGAGCTACAGTGTTCTGACAGGTAATCAGAGTAAATCACAAACTGTGTTACAGCTTCATTTATCCTTATGAACTGATGTTTTAATTTACAGAACAAGTAGTACGACCAATCAGGGTGATTTTAATACATTTAACACTGTTGCTGACAGTTTCCAATCAAAATGTTATGAGAACGAGTTTTATTTCACATTAATTAAAGCCATGTTATAATTTAAGTGCTTGTAATAATTATCAAAGCAATGTCAGTGCCGTCTAACTAATATTCATGTGCTAAGCCATATAGTCAGCAGTGTGTCAGACTCTGGGGGAACAGAATTCAACATTAGGAAAAACAAACCCTAGCCTCCATAGTTACGCTTTAATTGTCATTTCTATGGGGACGTTATTGATAAAGGAAGCTATATTTAGATGTCACGCTGCTGCTGACGTACAGAAATAAAAGAGAACTTTTTTATTTTCATTTTTACTACTCCTTTCTCCATATTTCGGTCAAAATAAGACGTCACGTCTTCTTGTTTTACCACTTCTATACATTTTAAATTATATAAACATCACAAGAGACCAGTATGAGACTCACTGCAGATCTCAGACAGCTGACAACAGGTGGAGGTACTTCTAGTACTTCAGATTAATTTAGTTGAAGTGTTTCCATGTGGCTGCGACATACAGCTCAAGTAAATAGTAACTGCATGACGTCAAAAATGTGTATACATTTAAAACTATAGAAAATTATAAATATATTTTAAATAATTGTATAAATGATAAAGATACAAACTATAAAGTGATTAGTTTAGTTGTTTTTTTCCTTTAAAACCCATTCTAATGATAATTCCTGTTTATTTTATTCTTAAAGGCACAATATGTAAGATTTTATCATTGAAATATCCAAAAACCACTAGAACAGTGCTATATTTTTCGCTGACTTATGTACTTAGACTTTGCTGCTTTCATGCCAGGTTATGTTGTTTAAAAGCTCCTGTGCTGTTTCCTCACTCGAAGCAACCATGCCTGGAAACGAAACTAGAGATGCTTGTGCACCCACAGTCCTTCAATGGCTCGAGATTCTTTGTAAGCAGCAGCAGTTGTTGCCGCTTTCGCTTTAACCATTCTTTGAACAGATTATTAATTGGCCTAACATTAACCGTGTGTATCATCGCTTCATTATCGTGCATGGAAAAAACATTCACCCGCTTTGTTTGCTTGCTCTTATTTTTGTTAATACAGTTTAATAATCATCCTTTACAATGATATTGCTTTAATACGTGTTTGCATGCATAGTTAAATGGTGATCTGGGATTTTTAGCCAGAACAGACCATTGTGCAGTTTTAGATGCGTGAGAATATATATTTTAAATGTCAATTGTTTTGTTGAATAAAAAGTGTATGTATACTGCAGTTTTGCTTGTTTTGACACATGATTTAAAATTTGTGGCAAGGAAATAATTAGTTTGGTGTGGCCAGAGAAAAAAATTGGTAAACCCTTATTGTGTCGAGCGCTGAAAAGTCCTGTGAAAGAAAACTAATTGCAATGCCACACTTTTTTATGAAAGCACAACAAAAATGGACGAGGAGGCAAGATAAAAACACCCAAAATCTAAATGAAGTAATTTTAGCATGCCAAAGTCAAATTTATGCATTTAAAATATAATTTCCCAACAACAAAATTGGGGCTAGTGAAAATGGCGAGTGGCTAGTAACTGTGGAAAACTACTAGCCACAGTGTCTGATGATCAAAAAAAGTTAATGCCAAGCCCTGTCCTTGAACGTGATTTATGCGGGAGTAACATAGAATGTTACGGGCATCCGCTGCGTAAAACATATGCTGGATATGTTGGCGGTTCATTCCGCTGTGGTGACCCCAGATTATAGAGACTAAGCCAAAAAGAAAATGAATGAATGAATTAACATAGAATGTAATAAAGACAACAACTCCCATGACTCCACACTCAGTCACAGTGTCATCAAACTACGCCTTTGTTTGTTTTGAATACACTCCCTCTAGTGGTAAAAATTACATACTGTGCCATTAACTAGTTTTCAATAGAAATAGATGATTCCTTACCAGTTTTAATGCAAAATATATATGTTAATCTAGTCTAACATCCACACTGCTGGCATGTTTACCTGTTGTATTACCGTATTTTCCGCACCATAAGGCGCACCGGATTATAAGACGCAGTCTCAATTACGGGGTCTATTTCTGTACTTAACCCATACATAAGGCGCACCATATTATAAGGCGCACGCTAAAACATACAATCTACAAGAAAATAATGGAAATACACTCACGTTGTCTTTTATGTCTTTATCTTAATCAGTCTTCTCCCACAAATCCATCAAAGTCCTCATCTTCTGTGTCTGTATTGAACAGCTGGGCAGTTTCGCCATTAAATATGCCGGGTTCTGTTTCATCATTCTCAGAGTCAGTCTCGTCGCCAGGTGCCTGTTCAGCAATGATGCCGGCTTTCGCGAAAGCGAAAGCGAAAGCTCGAACAACAGTTAAAGCAGATACCTTAGCCCAGGCATCCACAATCCATTCACATATGGTGGCGTAACTCGCCCGGCGCTGCATTTTGGAACTCAGTGCACACATTAGGCGCACCGGATTAAAAGGCGCACGGCCATTTTTTGACAAAATTTAAGACTCTTAGGTGCGCCTTATAGTGCGGAAAATACGGTATGTCCTCATTTTTGTGCACAGCAATGTTTTGGTCAATGATTTCAGTGCTTAAAATTTATTTTAGTAGGCGACATTTTGGTGTATGTATTTTGATCTAATTATGGAATAATTAAGATATTTTTTTTAGCATTTTATCACTCATCCCAGTATAAGTTAGCCAAATTTCAGTTACCCCTATCATCACATTGTCTTTCTTTAAAAAACATATGTTAAAACCTTTCAGTCCTATCCAAGTAGGCTACAGCTGTTTTCTTGTGATTTACATCTGAGTGACCTGACTTGCTCTAATGGGAATTAGGTATCACTGAGTGCATTCACACGTATAACTGGGCTAGTGTAGTATTACCCATGGGTGAGCGGCCTACAGAGACTCCCATGCTAAGCGGAGAACAGGGAATCGAGTCTGTGTCACTGCTTTCATCCACCGAGGAAGTCTCAGAGAGCCGGGACAGGAGAACAGGCATGTGTCCGAGAGAGGTGGTCCTCACCCTGGGCGAACCGCACTGCTCTTCAAACCCCCGCAGAACAGTCTTAGCCGACTGCTATTTACAAACAAGAATTAATTGACAAGCCTACAAAAATCTGTGTTTCAATTATTTAACTGTACACACAATTGCAACACTTTTGTAAAAGCAGGAAAAAGGATTAAGGATTTCATTGTGTTGATCTGGGTTGCGTTTCCCAAAACCATTGTTAGTCAACAAAGATTAGTTGTAAACATAGTTCAGTGATTCTGTGTGTCATGAATTCCAATGGACATTCGCAAACGTCACAATCCTGTGTGGGTAAAATTGCACCTCTAGAGTTATAGTTAGAAGCAGAGTTTCTGGCTATGTTCTATTCCACGTTATCCCCCCTTTTTCCTATTCCATTCCAACACTTCACCATCCATTCTGAATGATTCTGAAAGCTTAAAGTTGTCTTGTTTACACTTGATGTCATTTGCTCCCAAAGTCATTTTAGTACAGATCAGTTTTAGCGATCTTCAGACTGACAAGACAGCTGTTCTCCCTTCTAAGTGCACTCCGAAAATATTTGTGCTATTTTGAACACAGCCTGAAGAAATGTGAGTTATGATGTGCAAGCAAAAACCTATTACATTTCCAAAGCTTGGAAAAACAAAACAATTACATTAATGATTTTAATTTATATTTCAATAAAGTATCTGCACTACGGAAGTCCTAAGAAGCCATGCATTAAAATATTTTTTCCTCTCTACTTTTGTCATGATCACGACTTAATTATCTCGTAATCTCAACATAAAAACTTACTTTCTCGTGATCTCGACATAAAAAAAGTGGTTTTCTTGTGATAACGACTTAATTTCTCGTATTTACATATACTTTAAAATTGCGTCATATAGAGTTGCTTTAAAATGGTAACAGTTGAGGGAATATTATTGTAAGTAATGGAATATAATCATATACGTTAATATATTATTAAACGTACATTAATAATGAGCCCGAGCATTTGCGCTCGTATTATTATGGCTGTTCTGAATGCCTTTAATGTGTTGCACGAATGCACGTCTGCAGTTAGGCTATGCTCTCCCTGCTCTCAGGGCCGGTGCAGACTCACTGACATTGGCCAGATATTAATAATAATAACATTAATAATAATAATAATAATAATAATACATAAATAAATAAATAAAAGCAAAAGTCGACGACAAAACAATATCTTAGGACTTCCGCACTGTACTGTACGTAGATGCAACATTTCTGCAGTATTTTGACTATAATGCCAAACAAACAAGCTAATTAGATTATTACAATTGGATTTATTAATTACAACTATAACACATAATAGGATTTATAAGTAATGATTAGGTTTGGATCGATAGACGATGCCATTGTCCATTGCCGATGGCCGATAGGCATCACGATGCTTAGCCGGCATCGCAAACCTCCGCCTGGCCCAGCCGCAGCGGCAACCCGCTCACGCAAAATACACTCAGGCCCCGTTTACACTAATACATCTTAGTTTTAAAATGGCATTTTAGAAAGAAAAAGATCCACATCCACACAGATGTTTATAAGGCAAGAGGGGAGTTTGAGCTCAGGTAGATCTCGAGAACTCCCCTGTCATGGTGGCTGAAGAGCAGATAGTCGTTGCTCTTTAAAGAGATAAGTACTTGGTAGGAGCATGTCTCAGGTGTTGATTTGGATTAGTTGATATGGTGTTGATTAGGATTAGGACGTTTGCATGTTTTTGGACGGTGGAAGGAAACTGTGGGACCCGGGGAAACCCACGTGAGCACGGGGAGAACGTGCAGACTCTGTCAAGTTTGACAGAAACGTCCGCTGGTTTCGTAAAGACGGGAACCAGAGACATTCTTGCTGTGAGGCAACAGTGCTAACCACTGGGCCCCCATGCCACCAATCTAGGAAGGAGGAGGAGTAGGGGTGGAATGGGGGGTCCTTCAAAATGAAGATAACTGTGATACGTAACCAAGGGTATTTATAGTAGCTTAGGAATCGTCTGATTGATGCATTGTAAATTGGATAATGCAGGTCCAGCCGCTAGCAATCATAATCGAAATTAAATAAACTTCACTTAAACGAAGAATAAAAAAGTTGATTTTGTTAAATTCACGTCATGCAGGGGCGATTCTAGGATTATAATTTACTGTTTTTAGGATGCTAAAATCAGCCTAGCGACGCCCGTCATGTATAAGAAACATAAAAAAATATTCGAAACATTTATTAGGCACAGTTTATGTGCAATCCAAGTGACAGTAAAACACTCTGATAGGAGCTGGGGTCATTTTAACTCTATAATTGACCTACAAAAATACACAATCACCACAGCGCTGTATATAAATATAGCACAGTCTGTCCTTATTGGGTGGTTTCATGAAATCCTCCAGATTTCTTACTCTAGCCCTAGATCATGCTACCATCAAGCAAGTACAAACCAGCAGTTTGTTGGTGCAGTCCAGTTGTGCGATTTCAGCAGGGGACAAGTCGAAGCGAGTCAGGCCCATGCTTCTACAGATCTTATTACACAGGTGAGAGTGGAAGAAAAGAGCCATGCCACGGACACCTGTAAAGCACACATGAGAAAATCATCCATAATGATGTTTTCTTTTCTTTGACCACAAAACAAAACTGTATTTATAATTTATTAATGTGTCAAATTTGCATAACTGACTCTCAGAAAGATATTTGGATATAATGCAGTTTTTGTATGAACAGACGCAATTATGAAGTGATAATAATGTTTATATTCATATACTTTTGTTAAAAAATGAATCATTTAAATAATAGCTATAATTATATCTTGAACACCCTCAAGTGATTTGTTACCTTTATGAGGTTCCATTTCTGTTAAACACAAAAGAAGATGTTTTGAAAAATGTTGGAAACCTGCAAACATTGACTTCCATCGTAGAAAAAACAAATACTATGGAAGTCAATAGTTACAGGTTTCCAACATTTTTCAAAATATCTTCTTTTGTGATCAACAGAAAAACAAAACAACCCATAAAGAATTGGAAAAACTTGAGGGTGAGTAAATAATGAGTACATTTCAATTTTTGGATGAACTATTCCTCCAAAACAATGCTTCGAAGCTAAAAAAAAATCTGGATGTTGATAAATACCCAGGTTGCCATCTCCAAAGTCAGTCCCTTTCGAGGTGTGGATCTGAGGGTCCGTGTAAAGATCCCCAACACCCTGAATGTCCACCACTATCAGCTGGTGTCCAGAGCGCTCAAATGTGAAATGGCTAAACGCCTAAAAAAACACAGCCAATGAATAATCTTTCGCCATCATTTCATTAGTATGACTTTTAAAGGAACACACCTTTCATTTATAGTTTTTACACTTTTTAATATAATCAGCTGATCTCCAAGTCTGGCAGGAACACTTTTAGATTAGCTTAGCATAAAGACTTTGATTATTTTCCTATTTAAGGCTTGACTCTTCTGAAGTTACATCATGTACTAAGACCGACGGAAAATGAAAAGTTGCCATTTTCTAGGCAGATGCAGCTAGGATCTATACTATAATTTTAGAATAATCAAATAATTTTGCTGTCATACCATAGCTTCAGCAGGCGCAAAAATATTGCTCAAGCTTTAAAGAGCACATATTTTAACCCCTTTTCAAGGTTTAATATAAGTCTTTTGTGTCTCCAGAATGTGTTTGTAAAGTTTCGGCTAAAAACACCCATCAGGTTATTTATTATACCTTTCAAAAGTTTGTCAATTTTCAGCTCTGAGCATCTTGTTGCCAGTGCCTTTAATGCTAGTTCTCCCTGCCCACCATTTCCACGTGCCTGTCAGAGTGTGCCTCAATCTCTGCCTTGGCTGTGTCAGATAAACAGCAATGTGACAGACATCAAGGCATGAAGACATGAGAAATACTACAGTAAGAACTTTCCCAGTGATTATTTGATGTATTTGTTGTGGATTTAATGAGTCGATGACAACGAGCTCAACAGATCTTTTAATCCCAGATGCTTTACGCATGTCTTGTCTTGTTGATACTACGGAGACATGTTAATACGCGGCTGTCCATCAATTCGGTGGGCGGGGAAACCGCACTCCTACATCACGTTGTGGTCGGCCTCAAAGAGAAATGCACTACTCCGATTCAATGATTTATGCTAAGCTAAGCTAAAATTGCTCCTCCCAGACCTGAAAATGGGATGAACGAATTCAAAAATGTTTAAGCTTAACTGTTTAAATCTCTGTGACGTGCAAAATTAGCCTATTTCTGAAAAACAGTGGAGGGTTCCTTTAATATATCTTTGACAATGTACCTGTGGAGTAAGCCGTATGTTATCGTCCCTCACAAAACCTGAGTTGGAGTTGTACTTTGTGTACTTCCCCTCAATGTAGTGCTCCAAGTGAAACAAAGGGCTGCCAGGGCGGGTGGTCATTTCCACGACACACATCTGCATGATGTCCACCTAAAAATGACAGGAAGAAGTACACAATTCACATCTGGTATGTCTTCTGTTTAAGTCATCTGTGAGGGGTCAAACTTAGTTTATGTTCAAAATGTCTGCTTAACAGAAACTACACCCATACCTGTTTGGGAGGCCTGTGGCGATTAAACTCTTCACCCCATAATTTAGCCTCCATTTGTAACCTCACGTCCTCAAAGTAAACACTTCTGTCCACGGTCTCCATGTATCTCTTAGCTACATAGTTTGAGGCTGATTTCCAGTTGTGACTGTGGGAGAAGTTTGATAACTTCTTCCTGTTAAGAAAAGTGAGAAGAAAGCTCTTAAAACCAACCCAGGCTTATTCTGAAAATGTACCACTATATACATTTTTTGGAGACCGTCAAAATACATACCAGGAGGTACGTTTTACTGCAGTTTTTGTTTTCGTGAACACACCAGTGGCCGATGTGTACACTTTTTGAGATCTCAAATGTCTCTCACGTCCCTCTTCTCTTGTATTGACTGACTGACGGATCAACTAATCCACCCTCCTCCTTCTCTAAACCCAACCAGTAGTGTTGACCCGATTGACCCGCTCACCCACCTACTTCCCTGAACTCAACCAACAGTTTTAAAAAGCAATCAAGAATAAGAAAAGACCTCTGCTGATTTTTTACCACGTTTTCAGATGTTACCACATTCTCACCCTGTTATTTACATGTTTATTTTATTTTTTGACCCACTTTCTGAAACCCCATTATCGCGGTCAACTCCTCTCTGCTTCTCAAGTCCGCCGACGTACATGGTGAGCTACTGGACAAACTGGTAGAAGTGGGAAAGCCATCCATAGGGAGGTAAGCGGTCAGCTGGTAAGCGTGAAAGCGAACGGTGTCATACCGTCCCGTGGCGTTCATTTTAAAGATAAAATCCAGCCATATGTACTTCTGGCTACATAATTCGCAATCTCCAGAAACATATATAGGGCTACACTTTCAGAATAAGCATATATTGCTTAAAACCAAAAATATTCGCCACTAAAAAGAGGAACATACTAACTTTTTTTCAGTACAGAATAGTAATTAATGAAAAAATAATGCACTGTTGAAAGGCAGATTAACTACTGCTGTACACTCTTACACACACATACACTTATTTAACAACACACTTTACATGCCATTTGCACATAACAAATACATAACAAATACACTTGTTACACACACATACACTTATTTAACAACACACCTTACATGCCAATTTGCACATAACAGCTGCACATATAATGTTGTATATAGTAATACACTGTACATACACTTGTCCATTTGTATATTTGCATTTAACACTTACTTCTATTTTTTTGAATATATTTATTTTCTGTTTTTTGTCCTGTCTCTGTAATTCTGTTGCACTGTGGAAGCTCTGTCACGAAAACAAATTCCTCGTATGTGTGAACATACCTGGCAATAAAGCTCTTTCTGATTCTGATTCTGATTCTGAACTAGGAGTTTTAAAATATGATAAGATGTGTGACAAGTAAAACTCTTCTACACAATATTGTCTTATTCCTTTTCATTTTCTAATCACAACTATGAAGCAACATATTGAAATATAGTTAAAACCCTTTAACAAGCATCATAACCACCTAGTCGACCTTTTATCCATAGGCTTTCAGTTATTATTTTAATTGCTTATTACTATTTATCAGTTGTGTCAGTATATTAGTCAATGCAAGCGTGGGCCAAAAAAAATTGTTTTAAGGAGGGCACCTTAAAGGGTTGAAATATTTTATTAGCCCTTCTGTGAAGTTTCAATTACTATGAGTTTATAAATTATTATAAGTTAAACACGTTTAAACTTAATGGTTCAAATAATTTTTTTTGTCTTTACCATTAAGTACATAATATTTCACTAGTTATTTAGCAAGACACTAGTATTCAGCTTAAAGTGTTTATTTAAAGACGTAACTCGATTAATCAGGTTAATTAGACGCTAAGTAAATTAGTCAAGTCATTAGACAAAAGTCGCGAATTGAAAAAAAGAAATGCTTTCACAAGCAGGCTAATAATACAGACCTTCGCTGTTTTTCATATTTACATTTTATAATATTTTTTTATTCCAGGCAAGTTAAAAAAAATAAGATTTTGTCCAGACGAAAAAACATAATAGGAAATGCTGAAAATGAAAATGTCCTTGCTGTTAAACCTCACGTTAGGGCTTTGCAATTAATCGCAATCACAAAATAAATCGTGATTTAAGCACATGCAATTTCTAAATCGTGTGAGGCTGCAATATTATCTATTAATTTATTTAGATTTTTATTCAGAATACATTCTTGTGCGCATTATTTTAATATGTTAACCAATCAGAGCTGACGCAGCACACCGGGCAATTACAGCTAAGCTGAGCGGGAGAAAGATGTTAAGCAATCAGAGCTCACTCCACGCACAACAAAGTTGAACTGGAGTTTTGGTTTACGCTAGTTTTTATTTATTGTTATGACTGGAATTGAGGTTAGTTCATCTTTATTTTTTCATGTTGTCTGTTTTTAAGACAATTTATTACGGTTATGTTTATCAAGCAGTTAGTACTACTGTGTACAGTATGTTTTCATCTAGAGTTAAGGTTAGTTAATCTTAATTTATTTTATGTTGTCTGTTTTAAAGACAGTTGCTACAGTTTGATTTATTAATCTTAATACTGTGTTATTTTATTGTAAAATGTTTTGTTGAGAACTTTTTGTGCACTGAATACATTTAGAATGTGTGTATCTAGCTTGTTTGAAAAGCAAAAACAGTTGCCAAAGTCACAAATAAAATCGCAATATTTGTTCCAAAAATCGCAATATGATTGTTATGCCCATATTGCACAGCCCTACCTCACATGGGAAATATTTGTTATTAAAAAAAAAAGCCAAATAGTGAAAACTAAATAAAAACTGTAAATACTGTCAATACATGGACAATAGCGTACACACTTTCACTTCGGTTCCAATATTCACAGCTCAACAGAAACATTTACCAAGTCAAATTTGTTACTTTACTTACGCTCTGAAGCATTCCCTCATGGCTCCCTTTCCAAATGTCTGTAAAAGCAATAATCCGTTTTTTAAACATAAGCTGATGTTGCTCTCAAACAGAAATGCAGCTCTCCATTTACTATACCATAACAAAAACAAGTATATAACTGTGCCAAAATACCTGAGAGGAAACCTTGATATATATTTCATCCTTTGCCCATTCTCCAGTAACTGCACTGTATCTAAAAAAAGCAAAAACACATTTACAGATAAATCACTTTTAATGTAGTTTTCTATATCCATTAGTTCACATAACCAAATAAAAACCACATCAGCAGAAATTGGCCTCACATTATGTGGCTAAGAGACATAGAGATACAGATAAACAAATAAAAATACATATAAAAATGTATTTCTATATTATAAAGCCAATAACATAAACACACACACACTTCGTATTTGGGACAGTTTGCAAAAGAGTTAACAGAACAAATACCGCATGATGGGATCAGTGCTAAAGGCATACACCCAATATTTACACAAGTAAGTGTGTGCTGATTTTTTCTTCCGTGGCCCAGAACACAGTGTACTCATCTCAACCCATCAGACACAGCTGTATAATGGCACATACAGACACTGGCTGGAACTCAAGGAATATTTTGGAGGTGTGAAGTTACATCTGTTTAAAATTAGAGTCTGAAACTGGGACCCCTTGTGTTTGTACCTATCTGACATTATACAGTAGAGTCTCTTATGTAACGTGATGATCGGTGAGATCATCTGAGGTTGATTTACACACAGGTCTCCGTAGTGTGTGGCATGGGGTACAAAAGCAAGCACCTAAAGGCACTTCAAATTCAATTGTAAGTTGCCTTGGACATCTGCTAAATGGCTCAATGTAAATGTAAATTACCAGAGAGCAGCAGTATATAGATGGCATGACAAGCCTAATTAGCTAGTTTAGCAAGGTATGTTTTAATAGATTGAGTCCTTGTAACAGTGTGTTTGTAGGAAAGTGTCTGGTGCGTATAAAGAGGAAGAGGAAAGCGTGTTTCTCCGACAGGTGTTTTTTTTTTTTATACCTGTGTGAAGCACACTCAGGATTGCACAATGCTATCCCTGGAACATGGAGTGTTTATACTGTAAGAAAGTGTCAGGGAAATATGGAGAGGAAAGAGATTTACTACAGGCTCTAAAATAGAGTAGTAGCGCTAATAGTTGTTGTATCTTGAACTCTGTGTTGAATGTTGAAATCTTTTTATATTCATTCATTCACTTTCCTTCGGCTTAGTCTTTATTTCAGAATTCACCACAGTGGAATGAACTGCTAACTATTCCAGCAAAAGCATGGGACGATAACAGTTTTCAAGGTATACTGTGGTATGGAAAAGTCAAGGTTTTCATACCGCCAAAATTTTCTGCTATACCGTTCCTAAGGTAAGGGTATGATTTTTATTTAGATTTTTTTGTTTGTTTTTTTAGGTGTAAATTGTAAAGAAATCAAATGAAGATCGCAGAAGTCAATAATTCACTTGAATTATTTAGCCTGACATGTTTACTGCCCCAAAATATTTAAAAAATATTCAAAAATAATAAATATTTTGTGTTCAAAAGGGAAAAAGGTTTTGTTTTTTACCCGGACATTCAAAAAGAATATATTTTAGAGCAGTGATCATAATACCGTCCCAACATGAAACCGTGATATTTTTATCCAAGGTTATCATACAGTCAGAATCTTATACTGGCCCATGCCTAGCATATGTTTTATACAGCGGATGTCCTTCCAGCTGCAACCCAGTATTGGGAAACACCCATACACTCTCACATCCACACACTACGGACAGTTTAGTTTATTCAATTCACCAACAGCACAACTATTTGGACTGTGGGGGAATCCAGAGCGAGGAAACCCAGCCAACATGCAAACTAAATACACAAATCACCTATGAATAAAATGTTGTCATCATTTGTTAACCAATATGTGTAGTTACATTAATAAGGCCCTGAGTGTCAAGGACGAAAGTGTTTTCAGTCATCAAAACAATGTTTTATTTCTAATATGTAATTATTAATAGTGTTTATTGCTTTAATTGTTTCCTATAAATTAGAATGTGTCTTAATTATTATTAAAATAATGACTATCATTCTTCTTTTACCATAATCAAATTAGTGTAACACTTGCTATTTAGTGATGTTTAATAGAGTAGCCAAACTTAGGTCTTAATGGCTTACCTGTATCGAGTGCAGCACTCAGTCTCCATTTCCTCCAGATGAAACTCAGCCCAAGGATCTGGCATGGCTTTGGCTTTCTCGATAGCATGTTTCCAAGTTGCCTGAGCAAGAGAAATTGCAGTTTGAACAAAAATTCCACATCTGTCTGTAAGGGTTGAACAGTGACTATAGTAGTGATCCACTCTACTGATGTGTGCAAACAGAAAGCCATGAAGGGGAAAAGAAGGAAGGTCCTTAAGGAAAGGAGTATGCTATGATAAAAATCATGCGGGAAATGAAATGTTTCAATAGATGCTAAAAATGATTTGAAGATATCAGGATTCAGGCCGCTTTTTTATTGTTATAAAAATATAATCAGTCTGATGATCCTCAGAAAAGGAATTGAAATAAGAATTGTTCAACACAATCATAAGGTATCTTTTTAATTTAGTGACTAATTTGTATGAATTTGTGTGATCCTGTTTATAGTGTGATTTGCTCATCCCACAATGAGTTTAAGGGTGAGAGTTGGCTTACTTTTAAAAATCCTGTTTTCATATGAATTAAATCATATGGATTCATACAAACTGGCCACTTTATTTGCCAACATGTATGAGTTTCCTTATGAGATATGGCTGGAACTGTTACATTCCTTGACTTCTATATCTGTTAAACAGGTATTTCAACAATAAAGCTGCTGTTTCAGTGCTGCCAAGCATTTGTCAGTAGATACCAGGCTGGATAAAATTCACAAATTCTTTGTTAATTCCACAAGATCACTGAATATGAGCTTGTATATTATATAGTAAATGTTTTATCCTGATTCAAGTGTCATCTGTAAACTAAACTGTCATGTGGCAGATCCCAAAATAACCAGTGAACCTAGATCCAGAGGCTGAAATAATTCTTCAAATTATTTATTTCCTTTTAAAAGGTCACGGCGAGACAGTGAGCACAAACATACGTCAGACACCGGGAAACATGTTGGCTCCAGTTTACAGGGAACCCCTGATGTAAGGATACATTACCCGCATGTCACAAGACAAGATCTCCTATAACGTCATTCACTGATACCTTTTGAATATTACATACCAAGCTGAATATTACATACTTTCTACAGTTCAACAATAGTATTATAATTTAATTATGCATGAGCATAGCTGAGCTTCAAGTTTATCAAAAATGAAAACACCTGGAGTTTTTTGTCAGAATAAAAGATTTTTTTTTCTATTAAAATGGAAGGCCTTTAACTTTTAAATGAAGTAAACTGCACAGTTTATAGTATAATTATAGACATGTAGATAACTTATTACAGCCTGTACCAGACAAATATCCTTTGCACCTATGGAAGATATTTACAAAGCAAATGTGGAATGATTGAGAGAAAATATCAGATGAGAGATTAATAAAAGGAATAGTAAAGGTGAGGGGTAGAAATTGAAATTTGTATAAAACGTACCCGGCCTTTCTCAGTTAAAGAGCCAAACCTGACGTCCTCAATGTTGTCATTTTTGTTCTGAATTGGAGGAATAAACAAACCCACTTGTTTAAACAAACAAATAATCGAGTGAAAGTGACCTGAATTATTCACAATCATTTTTTATAATGTTTGAAATTAAGGAAGTGACATCGCCAGGCACTCAGCATGAGCTTGACAACTCAATCTCCATATATGGAAGCCAAAGTGTCAGAGACAGAGGGAAACCATTTTTTGCATTATGTACATTAGTGTACTGCTTCTTCTCGTAACACTAGAAGTTTGGTGGTTAACGAAAGACAAATTGCTTGCCAGTTCTCAAAAATACGTGCAATCTCTTTTACCACTGCAGAGTCGTCATTGTCTAAGTGCACATAAACAGGATAAGGACACTCTAGGGTTACCACTAAACTACCATTATGAAAGGGACAGTCTCAGTTCTGTACACAGCAAGTTCATTAGTGTTAAATTTAGAGTGTTGCGGTAATTCAGAGTAAAGTGTTGCAATTCTAGAGTTAGATAAAGATAAAATAACCCTCTCAGTGTTAGATGTTGATTTGCCTCCTTGTCGTACAGTTACATGTATCTAACACTAATACAGTGTTGACTACTACATTCGGAAATTTATGCAGCAATATTCCTGGAGGATTTTTCCAGACGCCATTTTCTTCTGTCACAATGAGCAATGAGAAGAAGCAACTGGTGAGTAAAAGTACTTAAAATGTTTGTATATAGACATTTGACATCCAAATCGTTATATACGTTTTAAATATCTCGCAACAAAGCATAATTTTTCATCGCTATTTTGTTCTGTGTGAGCTGTTGCATTAAAACTTAAGAAAATAAAGCTGTCTTAAGACTGCTTCTTTTAGTTAAAATACGGTTTGTGACTGTTTTTAATGGTTTTCCTTAAACATTAACAGAATAGTAAATAGTGTTGATGACATTAAACAAGATATATTTTTATTTCCGTGCGATGTTGAAAACTTGACCTAACAGTGTTAACACATAACACTGAGTGGTGTTCATATGATGCTTTGTGGTGTTAATATTTTTCGCTATAAGAGTTTGCGAATTAACACTCTCTGAGTGTTGATTATGTTAACTCTTTCAAAAGTGTTATTTTAACATTTTTATAGTGGTTCACAATTAAACTCTGAGGGAGTGTACATTTTAACTCTAAGGTAGTTAAATCTACTATCTAAAATTTGCAGTGTATGACTGGTCAGTGTATGACTGGTCAGTGTATGACTGGTATTTGCATTGATATGCTGAAGGAATTTTTATTTTTTAGTAACCTTGGTAAAACGCTTCCGGTGAACTGTGTGCAGTTACCAAATCGGCATGTTTAAGGTCTGTTTTCTTCACAAACCAACAATCTTCACTGCCTGATTGATATATGATTAGGTATAGGTCGGTGTAAGATTCTGACAGTATGATAACCTTCGATAAAAATATCACGGTTTCATGGTATGACAGTATTGTGCTTACTGCTCTAAAATATATTCTTTTTAAATATAAAAGAATATTCTGGCTAAAAACCTACAACTTTTCCCCCATTGAACACAATATATTTTATGCTGAGAAACATTTAAAGTATTTTAAAGCAGTAAACATGTCAGGTTAAATGATTCAAATGAATCATTGACTTTTGCTGTCTACATTAGTTTCAGGAACACAGATTTCTTGACAATTTAAAAATGCCTATCTTTGGATATCTTTTCTGCTGGAGATACGGTTGTCCTAAAAAACAAAAAACAACAAAAAAAACTAATTAAAAAATCATACACATACCATTAGGAATGGTATCATAGAAAAGTTTGGTGGTTTTAAAACCTTGACTTTTCCAAACTGTGGTATACCTTGAAAACGGTTATCGTCCCATGCCTATATACGATATAAATAAAGTGGGGGCTTAGAATGTACAAGAAGCACTGCATTAAATTACATTTTTCCGTGCAAAGTCTTTCAAATATTACCCGTTTTCTCAATGGTGTTTCTCTGCTAGCCTGCTGATCCTGACGGGCGCGTGCGTGTAAACGGCTTTTTATCTAGTTTTACGCTTGAACAACTAAATGAATACTGAAGTCGATTTAACTGATTATATTTTGCTTACATTAGCACTGATGCTGTAAAAAAGAACCGCATAAAATGTTTAAAATTCACATCAACCGTTCACTGGATGTTTATTGGTTAAGAAACACTAGCTGTGCATATAATCTATAGATAATTACTTTGATGCTATGTTACTATGCTACTTTTTACACCACTGCAAAAGGCTCATTACTACAATATGCCTGACAGAAGTCATTATGCAATGATGAATGTTGTTTGAACACATCAACTTAGGGAACACATGCACAATTACTATCATTATTACTATTACATGTGTTGCGATAGTGTTAGAAAATCTAGCGTTACATGTGTTTTAATTATTTGTAGGCTACACTGATGTCACATGACTCATTTATATGTGTAATTTTGATCAAATGAGGCGTGTACAGTAGCTGCTTATTTCAAAAAGGTCATGCATGCTTCATGTTCACAAAAAGGTTACATACTTGACACGACAAACATAAACAAAGAAACAGTACTGGTGGTGTACTGGTCTAAAAATAGCCTTTGTTTACATGCCTGAGACAATATCTTAAAGGAAAGACACTACTTAATGCGATTGCTTAATAACATTGTAATGAATGTTTATGCACGTAAAAGAATAGTTCACACAAAAATGAACATTTCCCACTATTTTCTCACCCTCAGGTGGTTCCAAACCTTTAATCATTTGTAAAAAGAAAGCTAAAAACCTGCAAAGGTTGACACCCATAGTGTTTGTTTACATACTATGGCTGTCAATGGTTATAGATTTGCAGCTTATTTCCCAAAATATCTTGTTTAGTTATAGTAAAGAAATGGATTAAGGTTTGAAATGTAAAATGCGAGTACATTTTCATTTTCGGGCGAACTATCCCTTTAATTTTCTATTATTATGTAGTAACAGTTTTATAAGCAATATGGCTATGGAAGGTAAAGTAGTGCTGTCAGAATATGACTGTATTCAAACTGCAGGACACCCTATTCTACTTCACTGCTTAAAATAAAGTGTTATGTAACGGAAGATTAAGCAGGAAAGACCCACCTTGTACGTGAATGAGTTTTTGGGCAATGAATTAGAAAGCTGCTGGTTATGAGCGACGTTCTTTGGGAATTCACAAAAGCCTTTGGTTGGGCTTATGAGGTCGTCGGTGATGGGACAGATACGGAGATCATCTTCATCTTCTTCGTCATCATCATCGCTTGCATTAGAGTCTTGAAAACAGACTCTGTTCTTAACACATCTATTCCTCGAGCCACCGCGAGCACTGCCCACCTCCTCCATACTAAACATGAGCTCCTCTTCAGCCATGATGCCCCGCTGTGTTGTCACCAAAACTACAAACAAGCACAAGTGTCAAATGCTGTGCTTGCATGAATGAGCTGAACTCTTGTTAGATGAGATATGAAACGAAGAATCAAAAACAGGTTGGTAAAATGTTAATACTAAATACTAGTCTGTTAGTAGTCTGTTCCTGCTCCTGCATTTCATTGAATCGTAAACTATTCGTTAATATGTAGTCAGTTTGCTATGACAAAAACATGTAAATATCTTCAAATTACGATTTTTAAACTGTGATTTATTTTGTTGCATAATAACGAAAAGCAATTAACAAAACATAAACCAATAAATACACAAAAAGTAGCATCATGAGCACAATAATAAGCAAAAGAGCATGTCACATACCTCAACGTCAGAATGAAAACGTGCTAGATTGAAGGCATAACGACAACACAAGACGGCTGTTTTCGCTTATCTCGAATCTTCCTCACACCCTTTTAAAAAGGAAGCAGATTCAACAATGAATTGCGCGTTTGGACGGAAGTTTGAGTTGCGGTTGTGTCTCAAGCACTCCGGACAGTGACAGGTTTACTGCGCCTCTGCAGAAATGAGCACTACGTGTCTTGGACTGCGAGTAAATGTTCCCTTCCTTGTGTTGATTCCTCCAGCCCCACATGCCTCTGGACAACGACAAAGCTACACATTTAGCCCCCTAGTGGGCTGCCACAGCCATATATTTATATAGTTTTGTTTATTTCATTCAGGGAAATGATTGGTATATGAGTAAATAAAAAAACTAAACAAATATAAATATTTTAAACACACCAAACAGTTTTGCATGAAGCAAATAACGTCAATTAGTTTTTTTTCGAAGTGACCCGTTTGTCTTAGTCAGTCACATGGCCTTTTATGGGGGAGCTCCTGTTGTTAATCGGTCACATTCTACGATATCTACTATGGTAAGGATGTGGCTCATGAATATTAATTAAGTTTTCGTGCTGCTATTTCAATATTCATAAGCCAAGCCTTCAATCCGCCACATTCCAAATCACATAGGCTCACTCAGGTGGGCGAACTAGGCAAGCGTCACCATACGTCATTAATATTCATGAGGGGACCTGTCGCCATAGTAGACTGGGATATTCGTGGGGCGGGGCGAGCCTCCACAAGGATGTGGACTTACTGCACGTAGCCTCTACGAAAAGAACAGCACAGCAGTGAACTGCCTGTCCGACGTGCTGCGCAGACTGAGAGGATATTTTCGTGTTCTTGGTTTTCAATTTATTGCCAATGTCCGCGTCAGCCAACGTGACGCTTTAGTTACTGTTCTTTAGAGACGAGTATAAAACACATTTTATACTCGTTTTATAATGTTTTATACACATTGCATCGTACGATACCAGTTTAGCAGATAAAACCAACGATTTACGCTCGTGTTGTTTGTTGATAACACGTGTAACACTATCTAACTGTTTTTGTTTACTGTGCGTCGGAAATACTTTTAGGTAACGGTAACGTTTCACTACTCAACATCTAAATATTACAGATATTAAGAAATCTTAACCTGAATTTGCATATTTACAGAATTGAACCCCGATTGTTTTCTATGTACGGAGGCTTATGTACCCAATCTTTCTATACTTTAGATTCGTGGTAGCGTGGCCGAGTGGTCTAAGGCGCTGGATTTAGGCTCCAGTCATTTCGATGGCGTGGGTTCGAATCCCACCGCTGCCAATAACTTATTGATTTTTTTCTATAAATGAAAAAAGTTCACAGAATTGTAGTAGGAAAAAAACACACCAATGCTGCAAACATATGAAAAGGCGATTAACTAAGGACAAAAGTCTGCAGTGGTCATCATGTAATTTGTCATTACTATTATTATCATACATATCTATTTCCTAACATATCTAGATTAGTCTCATTTGATTCTTATAAAACTTTTATATATGCAACACAGTATTCCAAAGGGCTCATCACACTACACCTAATGTAATGATACAATTTTAAAAAACTTATTTTGTTCATCATTCTCGGAGTGAATAATTAATCAGGCACATTCATTCCCATTAACTCCCCACTTTTAATTAATCAAACAATTTTTTTCTTTATAAAACAAAATCTGTAACCACTACACTAAACAATCAATTTGCTTTAAACAAAAGGTGAAGAAGCTTCTTTTCAATATGCTGTTTCAGTAGGCAATATGCCACAATGCTGTAAAGTAGACAGGGACATCCAGCTCATGGGAATAAAGGGGGTATATTTCATATGGGATGCATTGACCTCAGAAAGGCACTTTTGAGTGAATACAATCATGACCGGCTTATTCAAGTGTTGTTCTAAAGTGCCAAAAGCCCTTCAGAATGAAGGATTTTAAAGGGTACAACTGATGGACACTTCAGGCCCCTGTTATCCTTTGCACATGTAGGGAGTTTGATTTGTCAAACACTGCATTCCAATAGGAAGAGTTCCTTCCTGTTATGGCTTGATACTTTGCAGCAAATAATTAATCAAGATGCTCTCAGGCTTAAGGTGCATTCACACCATGTTGTGAAATGGTAAAGAGACTTTATGACACATCATACAAACACTTCTTTACCCTCCATTAATCATTCAAGGGACGCTCCACATTTTCCATCCGTCCACACTACGCCGGAGTTTTCGAGGTGCGAAAACAGAGCATTTTAGGGTGCTTTCACACTAGCACTTTTGGTCCGCACCCGGGTTCGTTTGACGTCATAGTACGGTACGTTTAGCTAGTGTGAACACGTCTTCTGAACTCGGGTGCGCACCCGTGAACCGTACCCGAGTCCGCCTGAAAGAGGTGGTCTGGGGTACGGTTCATGTGAACTCTGGTACGGTTCACTTGTAGTATGAATGCAAACGTACCAAAAGCCGGAAGTGAACCGTCAACAGTACAGCAAACTATAGTTTTTATAACGTTCATTCGTGTGTGTATGCGCGTGTGCATGTGTGTGTGTGTGTGTCTGAGTATCACGCGCTTAGAAGCGCGACTGAGCCAGAGCTCAGATAATGCTTGTCTCCTCCTAAAACAGCTGGGAGATCGCGTGATGTTCTGAACGTGTATAATATGTTTGCGGCAGATAGGCGCGAGCCGTTTTCTGTATGTTCTAAACCAAAAAGTTCAGTAAAAGCGAAACAACCGCGATGTGCGGACGTCTTTCCATTCCGGCGCTTTGCTTTTGTGTTCGTCGCCTGGCAACAGACGTACTGAAAACATCGGCTTGATGACGCAAGCGTACCGGGGTTCAGAAGGAAAAAAGACAGTGTGAACACAAACCAACCAAGCAGGTGGCAAGGGGCGACAATCGAACTTGGGTACGGTCCAGGCCAAGTGAACCAAGTGTGAAAGCACCCTTAGAAACGCTGGAGAGGGTGTTTTAATTCTGAAACGCTGCAGCTGCGTCTCAGTGTGGACGTGGGAAAACGCAGAACAGAGGCGTGGCTGCTGAGATCCGCTACGTGACTGGGGCTTTGGGTCATTGCGTATCCTTTCCTTATTCGTCAAGCGCCCGTGGCTATAACGTTACCGGCAGACGGCAGACCAGCCTTCACTGTAAACACTGTATTTTCAAGCCATGGATGTTTTATAATTATTTGTTACTTTAAGTAACAACTCGACCTCGTCGTCTGTCCACAAAAAGACTTCTCTGCTTTCTTTGCCATCGCGTTCATCGTTCAACCAGCATTTGTTGACTAACAATAACCAAGTGCCGAGCGAGACGCATGCTTCCTGTTTATACTTGAACGCGCATGCCCAGAGTGCGCGAATAGTCACGTGATATACGTTTCTGGTGGAGTAGTGAAGACGGAGATCTTTTGAGACGCTGGTTGAAAACGCTAGTGTGGACACAGATCATTTTCATGCTAAAACGCCATTTTAAAACTAAAACGCACTAGTGTAAACGGGGCCTTAGTCTAGCGGGAACACTAGTAGCTTAGCTCAGCATAAATCACTGAATCAGATTAGACACGATTATGCAAGTTTTATTCAGTTTAGTGTTATTGTTTAAGTTCGGTGCCTCCAATATGGTCAACTGATGACACGTTGTGAATAGACTCTAAACAATGAACATGCTAGGTTAGCAAGTCCATCATTGTCAATGACCAGTGGATATGACGTGACCAGTTTTCCTTTTCTTCAAGTGACATTCAGTATAAAGCCTATTTTAAACAGGTAAGATTTACAGTGTCACACTTACACACTATTTTGATGGTCCGTTGGTTAAATTAAAGTGACATTGCAACTAATTCTCATTAGATTATAAGTAGCTGTTAGGTTGGGGTTAGGGGTAGGGTTACTGTAAGCTGACATGTACTTGCAAAGTTTCTTATAGTCAGTTAAATGTCTGTTGAAGGTCAGTATCAACAGATATTACGTAGACAGTCTACTGATACTCAAATGAACCATCGAAATAAAGTGTTACCATTTATTTTAAAAGACCTAATCCAAGGAATATTTGGAAAACAGCCCTGTCTTGAACATGACAATGTACAGACAGCTGGTCATTATTGTGGAATAACTCCCTTTGGTGACACAAGGGTAATCTATTTAGCATTAACAACTAGCTGACTGTATATTCTCACTTATGAAAATCCTTTAATGACCACAATATCATTCTAACAAATAACGAGAGCCACAAAAACACCTTTTGGTGTCAGAAGTTGGTGTCCCTTTTTCTCTTTCACCGCTTTAAAGACTCTGACATTTAAAAAAGTGAAGAAATTCAAATACGCAGCATTTTTTAAATCTAAAAATGTAAGTTATGTCAGCCAGGCAGGCACACTTTACCTGCAAAAAGAAGTCCTACTATTGTAAAAAATATTGATAAAACAAACAGTACATAAGAGGACCCAACAACAGTATTATTGGGTAATTTGTAAGGTTGTCCTCCAACTTGATTGATATAAAATCCAACTGGAAATATGAGAGCGGCCATGCAGAAGAGGACCACTGCAAATAAATGACAAACAAACAACATAACATTAGCTTGTTAAAGACAATAAACAGATTTGGATTATTCAAGCATATCGAATGATCGACCTACTTCCCATAAAGGCAATCCAGCGGGCATACTTTGTTGCCTCTCGCCGCCAGTGGGAGATCACAAGCAGGCCACATGTGATGGTGAGCGATACGATGCCCAAGATAATAAAGAACAGGGTTGTAACCCATTCTGGAGGAAGGCTTGGGGAGATACATATCCTGTTTCGACCATGGATGGTCTGGCATTGCTTGACTAGACCCACAGTCAGAGCTCCTAGATGCAAAACACAAAATAAAAAAACAAAAAACAAACAAGTTTTTATATAGAACAACTTATAGACGAATTACCAGTTTGTAAACATTCAAGATGCCCACACAGAATCTGCACGCGCGGAGAATTCAGCAGATTTCCAGCCCATCATTGAATCTGTTTATTTATTAGTGTAAATGTGTGTAAATGTATATTTATTCAGTTTTTAAATTAATTTATTTACAAAACTGTTTGTAAAGTAATATTTTCTGTCTTTTAGTGGATATATAATACAGTATGAGAGACTTGCTTTGTTAACCGAATAAAGTGGATCTAATTGGATTTGCATTGTAAATATTAAATACAAGTTAAAAAGGTATTACTTTTTATTTCACGTATTAAGGTTTTAGTTATGATACTCCCAAAATCATTCCGCATAAATACGCAGATTTTTAACAAAATATCAAAAATGTAAATAGTTAAATGTAATAGTTAAAATGTAAAAAATGTCCACAGATTCCGTCTGGCCCTAGGAGTGACTTAACCTTACCCCTCAAACTGTCACTGTTGTTAGGTTGTAATAACTCTCTCTAAACAGTCTTCCAATCTTTCCGAATAAAACAGCTACTGTACCACATCCAATCAGCTCACTGAAAGGAAAAAAAAATAAATCAAGCCACGCACACTATTTTCTCATTGAATAATATATGGGCAGTCGTGCGACATGGAAGGAGAGGATTTCCAAAAATGTAACGATTTACAAAATTAATAGTTAACAGTTACATTTAAAAAACAACATGCAAATAAAAAGCCATCAGCTATTCTGATTTTTTTTCTTCCATTGGAATGTGACTGCTGGGGTGACAACATAGCAATAGTATCAGTTGCAGCAGATAAATCTTATGGCACAATGTTAAAATTTCCAAAAAGTTTTTAAAATCTAAATACAGGTTACGACTGAACATGTAAGACGTTCTCTGAGTGGGGGTCTCCAATATTAAACCCAGAATGAACTTGCTCTGCCTCAAATATTCTGCTCACCCAACTCACTAGATGAGGTTAATGTTGAAATTAAACAAAAGTATAAATTAAGGGCGCCATAGTGGCGTTGTGAGAAGCACGTTCGCCTCACAGCAAGAAGGTCGCTGGTTGGCATTTCTGTGTGGAGTTTGCATGTTCTCTCCATGGTTGTGTGGGTTTCCTCCGGGTGCTCCGGTTTCTCCCACAAGTCCAAAGACATGTGGTATAGGTGAATTGGGTAGGCTAAATTATCCGTAGTGTATGAGTGTGTATGGATGTTCCCCTAGAGATGGGTTGCAGCTGGAAGGACATCCGCTGCCAAAAAAAACAAAACAAAAATGCTGGATAAGTTGGCGGTTCGTTCCGCTGTGGTGACCCCAGATTAATAAAGGGACTTAGCCGAAAAGAAAATGAATGAAAAGTATAAATTACTATAAAATTATATGGCTGATAAGATTGTGGCATTTTTTTGTATTGTCAATATGATTGCGTTTATATAGGCCTGTTTGTGTGTGTGTGTGTATGTGTGTGTGTGTGCTGTTGAGCAATGTTTGTATATTTATAACCACCTCTGGGAATAGTGAGGGTCGGGGTCACTGGCATTGTTATTTTGGGGGTCATGGGCAGAAAAGTTTGGGAACCGCTGCCCTAAAGTATTTACAAAAGGTCATGGTGATACTGTATCAGTTACAATCCTAAACTTAGCTCAGCTTAGATAACCATAATGCTACACCACTGCCGGTATTGAATGCAATTAATTACAATGTATCTACATACCCTAATTAAATTACTTATACACTGAAATGTTTTTTAAATAAAATTATTTTTGGTTATTCATTCTGAGGGCGCCACGGTGGCCGAGTGGTTAGCACGTTCGCCTCACAGCAAGAAGGTCGCTGGTTTGATCCCCGGCTGGGCCAGTTGGCATTTCTGTGTGGAGTTTGCATGTTCTCCCCGTGGTTGCGTGGGTTTCCTCCGGGTGCTCCGGTTTCCCCCACAGTCCAAAGACATGCGGTACAGGTGAATTGGGTAAGCTAAATTGTCCGTAGTGTATGTGTGTGAATGAGAATGTATGGATGTGTTTCCCAGAGATGGGTTGTGGCTGGAAGGGCATCCGCTGCGTAAAAAACAAATGCTGGATAAGTTGGCGGTTCATTCCGCTGTGGCGACCCCGCTTTAATAAAGGGACTAAGCCGAAAAGAAAATGAATGAATGAATGAATATTCATTCTGAATTCTTAAAACATTCAAATAATAATAATATTAAAAAGAATACATTTTATTTATAATGCACTTTTCTGAAACCCAAAGCGCTAAATAAAGCTTAAAGACAATGTTCAACTCAAATTTAAAGAATTAAGACAGTTTATTTTTTTTTTCAGTATTATTTATATGCATTGAGATTAAGATTTTAAGTATTGAGTCAAATAATTAAATTCTCGAGCAACTGAATTAATATTAAGATACAAAAAATACAAGCATAATGATGATTGATTAATTCCTTCCTATGTAAAAAAGTGTCTCATAATCAAATATTCAGAATTCCACACTAAATGGTGTTATTTATCTTGAGCTGTGGAAAGTGAGAGTAAGTACAACACACGTCCACAAATGTACAAACAATGGATGTAAATATACCTCAAATCATTGTGCCTTTGAATGCTTTGTGACCCTGGACATCAGTAAACCTTTTGCTTTTACAAAGGTATTTTTAATCAGATAGAAATACGAAAAGCCAAATAGTAAGATGAAATTCTGAAAGCTTGCAAAATAACTAGATAAGATTTTCCTTATCTCCCGATATATCCTATTAATTGAAGGCTAAGAAGTTTTTATTCTGGGGAAATTTACACAAATATTGTTGAAAAGTCTGATTTATCATATTTGTTTCTCACATTTGCTTTAATCTAGAAAGTGTTCATTTACAGATTGCAAGTTTTTCTAATGCTTTCTTTACTTAGAAAACTATAAAAACATCATATATGCGTTTAATGTCATCAGTATGTTTTCTTTTATGAAGGTCTGCTGGACTGTTTGAAACACTGCCAAATTTAGCTTTACTGTGGGAAACTCCACCTAAAGACATTACACAGGATGTCCTGTTTTCTCCCTATACATCTTTAGAGTGAGGCCATAAAGAATTGTTATCTCAGTCATACCCCTTGTATCAACATCGACCACCAGTCTTGACAATGTAGCGCACACTTCTTAGGTAAATATTTAGTTTGAGTTTATTAAAATTGCAAATAGCCCAGCTGCACTTGAAATTGATGTTAATTAATCTCTAATTAAGTTTGTTTTTTAAGTTTAAGGTAATATTCAGAAAATGAGATAATAAAATGAGAAAATAGGTCCGAAAATTACTTTCCATAATCATGAAAATTAGAGTTAAATTTCAATTAATTTGTTTATAAACAGAGCCTCAATTTATGCATGTCTATCACTAGATGAATAATGAATGACAATGAATATAGATGACAATTCAATGACGATGATTAATAGATAGATAGACAGACAGACAGACAGATAGACAGATAGATAGATAGATGGATGGATGACCCACAGAACAGTGTGTGTTCACTGTAGGACAGGCGAGGTCGAGACAGAGGTGCACTTACTCCTTCACTGCCAACAGTTTAAATCAACCAGAGACACATATTTCAACAAACTCTCCAACTACAGAGAGAACTTTCTGAACATGACTGAAGAGGAACAGATGAAGATTATTCTAAGAGAGGGACAGACAGCAGCACTGGCTGCCAGATATGTGTGGATGTACCACAGCCTGAGAGACAGTAGATAAACCCATTTATGTATGTGTGTGTCATGTACTGTATGCATTACTGTATGCTTCTCTGCTGTCTACCACAGTGACCCTTTGTCTGTGTGTGTGTTTAGATGTTAAACACTGTGGTCTGAAATGTTCAAGTTTTTCATTTCTTACATTGCTTATTTTCATTTTTTTTTTTTGATGTTCTTGTAGTTTATATTTGTCCTCCTATTTCAAGCTTTGGCAATATTGTATCATTTGCATTCATGCCAATAAAGCACTTCTGAATTGAATTGATAGACAGACAGATAATCAATAGACAGACAGACAGACAGACAGACAGATAGTCAAAAAATATTAATAGATTGATGGATGGATGGATGGATGGATGGATGCAAAGTCAAAGAATATTGATAGACAGACAGACAGACAAAGAATATTTATAGACAGACAGACAAATAATATTTATAGACAGACAGACAAAGAATATTTATAGACAGACAGACAGACAATTAAGATAGAAAGACAGATAGATAGATAGATAGATAGATAGATAGATAGATAGATAGATAGATAGATAGATAGATAGATAGATAGA
>CAIGQQ010000153.1:2192459-2226001 GCA_903798035.1 Danio albolineatus
ATAGATAGATAGATAGATAGATAGATAGATAGATAGATAGATAGATAATAAAGATAGAAAGACAGATAGCCAGGTAGATAGAAAGACAGACAGACAGATGGACAGACAGATAGATAGGCAGACATGATGTGAATGGTTTCTTGACTGTACTTTTGGTTCTCTGCTGCATCTCTGTTGGACAAAACAGTAACAACTGGTGAACATCTGCTGTGTGGCATTTTGTAGAACAGGATCTTCATTAAAATAACAAAACAAAACAGGAAAACAAAAACAGAATGACAGAACAAATACTTTTCTTCAACAAAACGAACACTCGCAGATCCTGCTAAAGGCCAAAATCTGTTAAAAGTCAGAATAAAATTTTGGGGGATCAACTGTAAGACCATCTGCATCGACAACGTTCTATTAATATTATTCCCACATTTTCATAACAGGACAATTTTCCAACTAATTAACTGCTGTGAAGCTCTCATCCCTCTGGAAGGCAATTCCCAACAGACTTCATTAATACAGCAACAAACACACTGACTAATCAACAACACATTTACCTTAAAAGCATCTCACTAATGCAAAACACCTAATGACTGGCTGTTAATGGCTAATGCCAGAAGCGTTTATATATTTACATGTTTTACCCATAAATGGTTGTAGAAAACAGAAAACGACGCTAACTTGACCTGAAAGGCTGTGTGAGTGCCATATGCATTAAATACGTTAGATATATTAGATTAAGATTAATTGTTTGTATAAATTAAAAGGATGGGTGTGTTGCGAACAAAAATTTATGCTCAATAGTTACAAAACACTTCACATGCAGATACACGTGTTTTACTTTTACCTGAAGAGTGACATGGTATTTGACTGAACGAAGTTCCTTACCCTCTTGACCTCCTGTATTGATCCAGTCTGGATTAGCGATACTTGCGATTGCAAAAATATCGGCTGCAAGAAAGAGACATCCTGAAATGATGGTGAGTTTATCCATTTTCACACTTCAGTCAGTGAACTACATGAGTTGAGGTCTGTTATTTTAAATGTTTGGGACTGTGTGAGATTGATGTAACTTTCACTCCCCGTTTTCAGAGGGCACCTCATGAAGAAACTCCCAGTTCATCACAGCAGCATCTCTGGAAGATATTATCTGAGGATTATGATGCAAACAGCAGCAGTATGACATTCAGCATTGAACATCATCCCATTCTGAAGCGTTATCCCTCACGTACTCCGCTGGCAACAGCCCACATTTTAACATCGCTGGGTAGAAAATCCCAAGTATTCAGATGTTACATCCGTGCCGAATCTTCCTTCTTGATTTGTGGATATCATTGAAAAAAAGGAAAGACTCCACAACGAAGAGTCTTTCCTCACGTCAGTGTCGCGTGCGCTGATAAACGTCGTGCTTCATCGACATGTGCCGTTGTCCTTGTTGTCTTACACTCTTCCGCTTTTTAGTTTAAACTAATTTGGCGTAAACCAGCGTCCGTGAAGCTTTCAAAACACAGCCCCTGCTCGCGAGATGTTTTCCCTTTGTAAGGAATAACGGAGGGGGCAGGAGAACGTGACGCAACGTGTGACGACACCAACTCGATTTTGACAGGTTTCTGTGTGTGCTCTCGCTGCAAACGTTTGTGGATAAAACAAGTTTCAGAAGTTTCTAAGATAACAAATATCTAAAATAATAAGTTATCATATTTTTTTTTTGTAAATGCAGCGAGGGTTCGAATTAAACAATTCATCAACACTTAAGAAGTAATGTCATCTTCACCAGCTAAAAAGAGAAGGGACTTTATTTCTCAGTAATTCATCTTCATGTTAGTTAAACAGCATTTAAACTATTTAAAAAATGTTAAACTTATTTTAAATTTTCAACAGCAGAGGGTTTGCTTTGAATGACTTCAGCCCATCTGTGGCTGATCATTTTTAGTTAAACTACTATTACTTACCTAAAAAGTAGTGTGAGTAAAAGTATCTGTTGTAAATATTACTCAAAGTATGAATAAAAGCATTACACTGTAAAAAGCTGATGCATTTACATGTAGTTTGTGGATGTTTGTAAATGTAACATTCTGTAGTGCATTTAGTTATTGCCCAGCAGGCACACAACATCATAAGACATTAATATTAGGTTAAATTTAGGTTGTGATGTCAGGTGACCAAAATTCAATGTCTAGTCACCCAGATAGCAAAATATTTAGCCCCAGATTTGGCATAAAACTTCCACAGCAGGCATTCATCTGGCTCTGGCATACAGCGTGTGGGCCTAACATGGCTCAGGTTTGACAAAGGTGGCACCATCTTTAAGGCGACACACAAGACATGGGCCAGATGTCAAATGTATTTGGCCCAGATGTTTAAAATTGATATGTGTGCCATGTATGTTGGGCCTATCTTGACCCACATTTAAAAAAAACTTTTAATTATTTTTTAAGTAAAGAAATATTTTGATTCACAAAGTCATTACCATCTTCCTGTTAGCATTTTCTAATAACGTCATTTTAATCCTGGAAACAATCCTAAATATTTTCCTGTATGTTGCAAAATATGCATATAGATGACACACTGAATATGGCCAAACATGGGCCATAGCTGGCCCAGTTCAGGCCGAGTTATGGATAATTAACTTGGCTGAGACTAGGCCCAGATATGGTCCGTGTTTGGCCCTTATATGGAAGCCAGACTTGGCCCAGTCATGTACCGTAATTCACTGTGGCAAGTGGGCCAACCCAAATGAAACACACCTGAACTAGCTAATCAGGCTCTTAATAGATATACTAGAAACGTCCTGGCAGGTGTGTTGAAGCAAGTTGGAGCTAAACTCTCCAGGACACCGGCCCTCCAAGACCGAGTTTGGACACCCCTGTTCTAAAGTGACATTTCTGAATTAGGACATTTGAGTTGCCCAGCTGTAAATATAGTCGAATTTACATGTGAATCTAAAGAGAAAGTAGTTATGATTTATTTTCATACAGTAAATCTATTCATACATATCCAATATGATACTCATAGCACTGGGATAGAGCTATATATTGGCACTGCTGTGGTGGTTTACTGCTGCCTTGTGCCTATGCAAGAATCACGGTGGTGCTGATATCAAAGTCTCTTTAAGGCAAGGGTCAGCAAACTTGTTCCTGGAGGTCCGGTGTCCTGCAGATTTGAGCTCCAAACTTAATCAAACACACCTGAACAAGCTAATCAAGGTCTTACTAGCTATACTTGAAACATCCAGGCAGGTGTGTTGAGGCAAGTTGGAGCTAAACCCTGACGGGACACCGGCCCTCCAGGACCGAGATTGGTGACCCCTGCTTTAAGACATTCTATAGTCTTTGCTGATATACAGCCATGTCACAGTGCTAGGGATATTGCATACTGCTGTACATACTTGATATCAGAGCATAACTGAAGAAAAATATGCATATGTATAGGCATCTATTCATATCTAGTAGAAAAAAAATGAATCTACCCATCGTGACATTATATATTCACATTTAACAAACATGAAATAAATTAAACTTCAGCCTCATCATTTGTTGTTATAAAGCAGGGATCACCAATCTCGGTCTTAGAGGTCGGCTGTCCCTGCAGGGTTTAGCTTCAACTTGTCTCAAAGTATACCTATTGAGAGCTCGATTAGCTGGTTCAGGTGTGTTTGATTAGAGTTGGAGCTAAAATCTGCAGGACACCGGAACTCCAGGAACAATTTTGGTGATCCCTGTAATAAAGCATAGGTCTTGAACTGGAATCCTGGAGGGCCGCAGATCTGCACAGTTTGGCTCCAACCCTAACCAAACACAGCTGATCCAACTAATCAAGGTGTTCAAGACTACTGGATACCATTAAGCAGGTGTGAGCTGGAGGTGGTTGGAGCTTAACTATGCAGAGCTGCAGCCCTCCAGGAATTGAGTTTGAGACCATTGTTATGAAGACATTAAGGTGTATGTGATAAGACGAATCAAATCAAAACTAGTTTCAGGAGTGTTTGATGGTGTTGGTAGATACTTTATTAATTTACATCTATACATTTTTAAAATGGACAAGTGTTGAGCTCATTTCTCGAGATTTGTCCACTTTATAGAATATTACAAATATCAAGACCAACAGTTGATGACAACCTTATTATTATTATTTTTGGGGGACAGAAACAATAAAGGTATCATAAACATGTCCTCGTTTTTGTGAAGAGACATTTGAAAGAGAAAGCGTGAAAGGATGCCCATCAGATTTCATCAACAAAGGGTGTGTTGACCAAGTTCCCACTGGAGGCCATAGTCTTTTTACCAGACATGAATTTCTTTGCAACCTGAAAAACAAGACGCAAAAAAATCCAGTCAATCCCATAAAATCCTAAAATAACAACAATAAGATATGGTGATACTAGATAGCAATTTCAAGTCTAACTAATACCAATAGAAATACAGCAATTACATAACGAAGTAACGAAGGGTACCAAAGGGTGGCCAAAAGGCAGAGCTAGACGCGCTGCTGAATTCTATTGGTTTACAGAGATACCTCATTTGCTCGCGCAACAAGCTAGAATGAAAACAAAGGACCCGCCATGTTTAATCCACAGCCGAGAGACAATACTCCGAAATAATATAAGCATATAATAACGAGCCATGGTCGACCCGAGCTCAAACAAACCTTGTGGTCGTCTTGAACAGTCACAAAGCTGAGAAAAAGAGCAGATTTTTCCCTGTGCCTCGTAGTTTTTACGAGCACATCTAAAGCGCGAGTGGTTTTGCTTTCTCATTAGCGTGTCAATATTTGAAATAACAAACTTCTATAGCTGATGATAATAACATGCGCTTGATTATTGATGTGCTTTTGAAACCCGATCCTGTGCGCTTGATTATTAACGTGCTTTTGAAGCTCGATCCTTTCAGAAAAAGACAAACGCGAGACTGACGCGTGTAAAAACAGAGGAGAAGCCGGGAAAAATAAGTAGCAATTTTTTTTTCAGCAAACAATGAAGAAACTGCTACGTTTAACCATTATCAATGCGTTCTGGACTATTATGATCTCGGAATGACGAAATTACTTTCTAACAAGAGGCTACATGTGCTGGTGAAGATTAAAGACAGATGAGAGGTTTGCACTGACTGTGGGCTCTATTTCATGTTGTTTTTGAATCTAAATAAGGACTAAATGTCTGCTGTGTGTAGTTTTTCTGGAATTGGTAACATATCAGAGACTGTAAGTGGCTGTATGTGTTCATATATGCTGCATTTATTTATTTATTTTATATAATTGTGGACAGTAAGCTATTTCGCATCAGTGATCTGCAGTTATAATCACATCATGTTCATAGAAAGGTCAGTACTGAACATTTATACAGCAGTATTTATATGTGTAAAGCATCTGTTTTGTGAGAAGTGCTTCTCATATGATTTGTGAACGACCCGTAAAGCTTTACTGTTGACATTTCCTTGAGCGAGAATGACGTTGACTGAAACTTTGTCGTACACCACGCCCACCAAGAGTACCCTTTAGCAGTGGAAGCTAAAGGTGACCTGTACCGACCCGTACCGTACCGTACAACTCAGTGGAAACGGCCCATTTTATCAGGCTTGCGTTTCCACTGCCGAAAGGGTACAAATGGTACTCTTTTGGTGAGCGTAGTGTACCACAGAAAGTTTCAGACGTCATTCTCGCTCGAGGAAATATCAAAGTAAAGCTGTACGAGCCGTTCACCTATCATATGAGAAGCACTTCTCACAAAACAGATGCTTTATACACATAAATACTGCTGTATAAATGTTTATTACTTGCCCTATGAACTTGATTTGATTGTAACTGTAGATCAATGATGTGCAAAACAGCCTACTGTAACGTATGCAGTTATATAAAATAAATAAATAAATGCAACATACATCAACACATACAGCCCCTTACAGTCTCTTATATGTTACCAATTATAGAAAAACTACAAACAGCATACATTTAGTCCTTATTTTGCTTCAAAAACACGCAACATATAGCTCAATCAGTGCAAAGCTCTGCATCTGTAATCTTCACCAGCACATGTAACTTCTTGTTAGAAAGTAATTCCATCATTACGAGTTCATAATAGTCCAAAAGGTGATGATCATAGTTAAACAGGGCGTGTTTTAGGTTGCTGAACGAATCATTTGTTTCTTTTTTTTTCTGGCTTCTCCTTTGTTTTTTCGCACTTCATTCTCGCGTTTGTCGTTTCTGAAAGTATCCAATGTCAGAAGCACTTCAGTAATCACGCACACGTTATTATCGTGAGATCAAAAAGTTAGTTACTTCACATATAGACGTGCGACGAATTCACGCAAGAAAGCGAAACCACTCGCGCTTTAGACTGCCTTTCAAACAACAACAGGGCACAGGGTAGATTCTGCTCTTCTCCTTGGCTTTGTGGCTGTTCATCAAGATGACGTCAATGTTTGTTTGAGTTTGGGTCAACCATAGCTTGTTATTATGTGTATATATTATTACAGTGTAATGTCTCGGCTGTGTATTTAAAAATGGTGGTTCCTTTTCATTCGTGACGTATCTCTGTAAACTAATAGCGTTCAGCTGCGTGTCTTGCTCTGCCTTTTGGTACTCTTTTGTCGTGCTAGGTACCCTTTGCAAAGGTTACCCAAACAGTAGTATGGTACGGTTCACTTTTAGGTATCTTTTGACAGTGGAAATGGCTATAAAAGCATACGGAATCGACCCGTACTGTACCATACCGGCCTAAATAGGTGTTCTTCCAGGAGCTTTATTCCAGTCTATCCTGATTAAAAAAGTGTGATGTTCTTGGGTTCCCATCCTAGAGCTTTTACATTGAGTTAACACTGTAAGAGACAACAGTTGCTTACGTTGACAACATCAGCTGCAGACACAGCATTGATTTTCTGGGTCACAGCCTCGGGGGAATGGTAGGTACCCTCTGACAGCACATGTGTACCAATAACATCCATCAATCCTTCTGAACTCTCAAGAGACATGAGGTAATCTGCTGTCAGCTGATTCCTGCTCAGACAAAAAGACAATTAGTGTAAAATTACAGCAAAAATATGTAATCTTGATAAATATAAAAACTGTAATCTAGATGTCAAGGGTGCGAGATGATAACAACTCACTTGGCTTTGCTGAGATCAGCAGCTGCAAGGTTTCCTTGAGCTATGGCGTTTACCTGACCGACGGCTGCTTTGATTACCTGCACATAAGAATTAACATTTTATTTATTTGAGTTTATTGCCACATCAGCTTCTCTGGCTATGTCATAGCAAAAACAGAGAAAATCTTACAAATATCACTATTTCTATAATAATTATTTCACAAATATTTCTATAATAAAAAGAAGTATCAACGGCAATGAATAATACATAAAATAAGATATAAACTGTACAAGTTTTTAAGGACTCCAGATAAAAGAAATCGTTGTCTGATAACATTAAACAGGGCATTCAAAAGTATGTTTAACAGTCTGTTTGCTTTTTCAATATTGATATTTGAGGAAATTCTCCCTCACAAGTATAGCAGATCTCGTGTGTCCAATATAGAATCTTGTGCAAACAACCTCATCTTGTCTTGAGTAAAAAAAAGTTTGATTTTTTTTCCTACTAATGCAGGGGTGTCCAAACTCACTCCTGGAGGGTCGGCGTCCTGCATAGTTTAGCTCCAATTTCCTTTAACACACTTGCCTGGATGTTTTAGTATACCTAGAAAGAGCTTGATTAGCTGGTTCAGGTGTGTTTAATTGGGGTTTGGAAATAAAATAAAATATGCAGGACACCGGCCCTCCAGGAGCAAGTTTGGGCACCCCTGTACTAAGGAATGGATTTCGAAATGTTTTTGAGTTTCTTTGCCGTTCTGTTGATGAACTACATATTTCATTGATAGACCAGACAAACAGATGGACTAACAAATGGAGAGACAAACAGACAAGTCAAAAGACAGAAAAACACATAGACAAAATATACAGACAAATAGCATGGCAGATAAACAGACAAAGTCAGAGACCAATCGACAAAACAGGACAGAGACAAACAAAGAGACAGACAGACAAATCAATAGACAGACAAGTAAACAAATAGACAGAAAAACAAACAGACTGATGGAACAGCAGACAAACAGAAGAGCAGAGAAAACAAACAGACAATTGGAAAAACAGACACATAAGACAGATAAGAGTTTTCAGACTAAGATAGATCACCAGACAGACATTACTGCCAATACCCATGCTTCCATCCACCTATTTTAAAGTGCATTTTGCAATACTACATGAAAATGTTTAACGAAAATATCAAGATTCACATACGTTTTAAAAATGTGCATTAAAAACATTTGCTCACAACTGAATTAAGAAACATTTATCAACAGAAACTCATTTACCAAATAATTCCAGCTTGAGCAGCAAATAAAGTACTTTTTTTCATCAGATCATAGGATGGCATAAACAGACAAACCTCTGAAATATTGTTTTGGTCATTCTAAAAGGCTTTAGCCAAAGTCCCTCATTAAAGTGATTCAGTTTTATTATCTCTCAGAACTGTCTTGAGTGGTTTATGCCTCCAAAAACCGTCACATGCAAGTAATGTATTACAGAAGTAAAAAGTAGGCTTCTCCTACCATATCAAATACAGTTTTTTTTTTCTTTTTGATATTTAGTGCTATTTTATCTATTTTTTCCCTCTCAGACTCACTGGATGGAAACGGTGCTTTATTTGCAAACGTTTCATGTGATAATCCAGTTTTGCACATAAGCCAAATTCACATCTTAACTGGAAATATAGCTGGTATCGAGTCCAAAACTGACAATGATTATCACTTGAACAATTAAAGACTGGATAATTATGACTTGTTTATGGTTTAACACCGGGTAGATACTTCAAACTATTCTATAAATTAGAGTTCCACCAGTGCCCAAGAACTTTAAAGCAAATGCTTTTTATGAATGAAACCAATAGCTTTGATCTGATTAAGACCAATAATAAAATCATGTTGTAGTGCCCCTTAAGCTTTCATAGATATTACGCCAGTTTCACACCGCAAGCAGAGCGTAAGCAGCGCATGGGCGGCGTGTATGTAGAGCAGAAGCAGCATGCTGGCATTTGCCTTTTACACCGACTGCGTCTGCAGCGTGCAGCTCATCGGCAGCAGCAACACAGATCATCTGTCTAATCTATCTAGTTACCTATCTATCTCTATATACAAATACACTTTTCATCTGCACCAAGGCCCGCGGCAACTTCCTCCAATGCTGTTTTCTTAACTTGCAAGTCTTTATTTTATAAATTATATACATCATACAGTACTGTATGCTTCTCATGCTATGAGGAATGTCATTTATGTCTGGTGCACTCAGAAGACAATCGCCTGTGATATCGTCATTTTGTTTTTGGTTGTCAGGATGTTGTAGGCCTAGTTATAATATTTATGCAATATAGTTATAATGATATTTATACATGATCAAACTAGTGTTACTTTCTCCGCTTCAGCGATGTCCAGCGGCAGAATAACAGCTCGTTAATTTGTGCTCGTGCAAAGGATGAGACGAACAAAAGTAATCACTGCATGCCCTTCTTTTACTTATTTTCATGTTGTCAGGTTCATAGTGCAAACACTGTTAGCCCGGATTTCATGTCTAATAATGCAGTTTAAGTGCAAAGTACTTAAATAGTTTAATATTTGGTTCATTACTATAACATTTTAAGTGAATTCTACTTTTTTTGTAGATAAACTTTATTGTATGAATAACTTTAAGTACAATAGACTAATGTTTTAAAAGTTTTTGACTGATTACGCACCGCCCCCAACCTGACTTACTGTTCAAGTCAGACAACGCCATTTTGTTGCGGTTGCAGAAAGCAGGTGATATCAGACTTCTGGTGAGTAGAATGTAAACATTTTATCCAGTTTTCATTTCTGGCTGTTTGTGAATACCGGAAAACACTGTTTTAAGTATGTTTCGCTGTAAATGCGCGGGTCCTGTTTAAACCCTTGCCGTGTATATTTGGCATGTGAGCTCGCTAGTTAACCTGCAAGATTTTCACTTCTGAGTGGTGGACACGATCCCTCTTAAATATATGTTTGTGAAGCGAGTTCCGCGGACGATTTACTGCTCGAAAAACATGCTTTAATCGAGTCGCGGCACTTTCACTTGACAACAAGCGTTTGTTTTCACACGACACAAATTCAAAGTTGGTGCAGTTTCATTTGTTTGCACGGTTGACATGGAAACGGCGCCAAGTCTGAATTCTCGAGAGGCGATTACACAGCACATTTTCAGCTGTGTATTATTGCCTTTTTCCCCCGAGCTGATTATTTGCGGTCATAGAGCATACTTTAAACAGTCCATGCTATTTAAAGCCTTTAATACAGTATTGCCACTGGTTTAGGGTAAACACTGTCCTGTTCAACACATTTCAGGTTGGTCACATACAGTATGCTGTGGTTTCAGAGGAGCAGAAAGGACGTAAGGACAATCATAATTTAGTTTGGTGGGTGAAATTGAACAAACTTTTAAATTTGTTTAATTTTATTGCAGCCATTGTTTGAATAGAATAAGCCGAATGAACGTTTAATGCAATTATAAGTAGATGCATTCTAACAAAGTTTTATTTTGGTTTTAGATAAAGAAAGGCGTGCATTGGCAACGTAAGTATTGTATTTTTAACTGTGAATAAAGGATTATAGACTGACAAATGGAAACTATATGCCAGAATTGTTCTGTTTCCTTGTTTGCAACAGGAATTGTTTTTGATTTTAAAAAAATAATAATTTATTGCCTTAAAAGAGCACTTTTATATTCACACCAATCTTGCTCAACTGACAAATGCAGATGCACCAGTTATGTTTAGCAGTATGTCATGTGGCTTTGCTGAGTATTGTTCTGTAAAAGTAAATCATAAAGTCATGTGCTCTTAACAAGATTGTAACTTTCAAAGCACACTGGGCTAAAATACACAAGGAACATAACTGTTTTGTTTTTCACTTGTTTTATATTTCAGGTTTATTTCAACTTCAATCAAGTGGTGGGCAAAAATCTCACAGAGAGCTTCCATAAGGGTCTTAAAATTACTCTCCAAATTTGATGAGCATCTTCAGGAAAAGGAACCATGTTGCTGGTCAGCTTTTGGCTGAGCTCTTACGTCAGACAAAGGTGGTTTTTTTTGTCTACATTAGTCTACATATTGCCTATTTTCATCATCTCTTTTATTCTGTCTTTTTAACTAGTTATTTAACTAGTGTCATCATATTTGCATTCTTTTTTCTTTCAATAGGATGTCTCTCACGAGGACCCATACTATCAAGTTTCCACAGGAATCATCTGCATTAGTGAAAAAAGTCAACAGCTTAACCCATCCAGAGTGTTCATCATCTTCCATCATTCATACAGGCCTGCCTCGAGCCTTCTGTTGTCTTCTCGGACCCATTTATCCCCTGCTCTTAAATTAGACAAAGTCTCATCCTGCTGTTACAGTGTAAAGGTCAGCTAACAGTTACAGATCTTCATAATAATTGTAATTAATAATTGTTTCTCATTGTATTGTGAAAAAAGACCAAAAATTACAGTTTGTTCAGTACATATACTTGTGTTACAATAGTAAAAATTCATTCTGTACAGTCATGAACAAATTTTCACTTGTATGTAAGCAGTATACATTGTGTTCTACAGTATGTTTGTGTGTTTAAAAGGATAGTTCACACTAAAATTGAAATTATGTCATCTTTTACTCATCCTTCACTTGTTCCAAACATGTGCGAGTTTCATCCTTCAGTTGAACATAAACAAAGATATTTTGAACAAAGCTATAAACCGGTAACCATTGACTTCCATGGTATTTGTTTTTCCTACATTGGAAATAAATGGTTACAGGTTTTCCAAACATCAACTTTTGTGTTCATCAGAAAAAACAACCACTTAACTTGAGGGTGAGTAAATTTCCATTTTTTTGGGTGAACTATCGCTTTAAGTCCAGATGTTAAAACAAGCTTTCATGTTCTTGGGGGTATTAACAACAAATTTTGTGAGCATTTAAAGCTGGGGTCAATGTTATTACCTCTTGTTTGAGTAGATGCACTTGAGAGTAAAGTAGGCAAACTGATTTTTAAGTTGTATTGCACAGCCTTTGCATTGTTTTTGCATTGAAAGAAAGTTTAAATAAAAACAACCCTGTGTATTACTTTTGTGTGTATTTTATTGTACTTAAAAAGATAAGTGGAGTAAATTGACACTAATTAAAAGCATTAAGTATATTCATCTTATAATACATATTAGAACAACTCTTATCTTTTAAGTAGAGCTTACTCAAATTTTTTAAGTATCCATTACTTAAAAAAATTTAGGGCAACCAGTTTCCTCAAATTTTTTAAGTAAACTCAACTTGTCCGGGCTTAGAGTGAACAGCTCCCGGTTGGAATAACTGGAGTGAGCATAAAACAAAGCCCAATAAAATGTTCTTCCTCTGCTTCAACTGCACAGCAGCACACAACGAGCTCACATCATCCAGCAACCGTGTCAAACTACACTACCCACAATACACTTCGTTAGGGACTACAACTCCAGTAAATAGCGGTCTTAAAGCGCCCACTTCTATTTCCTCTCTCTCTTAAGCAAAACTGATAATAAAGTTTTACATTTGGTTTTGTAAGTCGGGCCTAAATAAATATTTGTTGCAGTTTTTAATCGTTTAGGTTCATTTGATTGACCATATATAAATCAGTTGATATTATTGATGCATTTATTGGGTAAAATTGCTACATTTTACTGTCATTCAATGTGTTTGGGTCATTATCAATGCGCTTACAGTTTAATTGAGCATGAGCAGCGCAGCACAAATAGACCCAGCGCCAAAACTATCTGCTACACTGCTGCTTCAGCGACGCTCATGCCTCGCACTGACGCGATGCTTCTGCGTGCGGTATAAAAGCTCTAATCTGTTAACATGGACGCCGAAAAAACACGCTCTGCTCACGCGCTGCTTGTGCTTGCGGTGTGAAATGGGCTTTAACCACCATGATGTGTGTAATATAGCGGTCAATGCAAAATTTCTAAATAAAGGGCACATCCATCGACAGACCAGTCAGAACAAACTTGGACATCTGACCAATCAGAACACAGGAGATAAGAGCAATTTAGAGAGAGAAATACTCCAATAAACAATTCAGAAACTGTGAAAAGGAGATGCTGTGATGTATATTTTGAATGAATGCAAAAGTTTTTTGACATTGGATGGTTGTAAAATTTCATATACGACACCTCCTTTTTAAACCCAGTGTGTAATGTAAATCATACATACATCATTGGCAGCGTTAGCCTGGCAGATGGTGTACAAGCCAAAAAGACCAGAATCGGTGTAGTTGGCATTGAAGGCAGAGGCCTGCAACAAAGATGACAGGTACAGTTATGAAGAACGCTTCATGAAAGTCCTTTGTGAACTGAAGACCTCATAAGGTCATACTCACATCAAAGGGCAGAGCTGTGACCTTTGAGATGGCCTGAGTCAGTGAGCTGGTGGTGCTGGAGCCTCTCTTAACCCGTGGTCCTGCTCCGAGCACATGCTGCAGTACACTGAACGCAGTGGCCTCAGCTGATGTTGCACTTGCTCCTTCACTAGCCACCAACGCATGAACCAGACCTGCTCCAGTCTGATGCCTCAGCTCACCTGCAAGACAGAGCCAGTAACTAACATTTCATAACAGTATCTGGAAAGCCAAAACCTTAAGTGTAGCTTTAAACATTTAGGTAAGACTTTACAACAATGTTCCATTTGTTAATATCAGTTAACTACACTGGATAACAAACTAACAATGAAAACTACTTCTGAAGCATTTATTAAAGAAGTGGCTCAATGTTATTTCATGGATTCAGAGTTATTTACACTGTTAAAGAGCTGGACTCTCCAGCTCTAACATGGGTCCAGTTTCAAAAAATTATTCGACCAAAACAGAGTAACCAGAATAACAATAACAAATGCTCCCCATTTATACTGTTTTACTAGTAATGATGTGCTCTACCTCCACGGTACAGAGCTTTGGAACCAACAGTGCCCGCTCCACTGCGGATGTTCAGGAACTGCTCCCCAACCTGTTTCAGCATGTCATGATCCACTCCTACAGTGACATACAGTTGACACATTTAGCTGCCTTTATGCGACAAATTACATGTTCTTTTTACAAAATATGTAATTTCATAACATACCAAGACCAACCAGGGCCATTCTCGCACTCGTGAAGTTGTTCTGAACAAAGGTGTGCATCTGTGAAAAGAAAAATACAGAAAACCTCCAGTTTGAATATTTATGTAGAAATACTAATACTTAATACTTTGCTTGATTACTTCAACATTTACAGTCATATACATGTGATCCACTATTTTACAACAACATTAAACTTTAAAGATGGACGTGTCTATTTTTAACACCATAGCGGACCTGTTTTAATGAGGTAATGAGGCATTGTATAAATGAGACTTATTCAGCTTTTATGAAAAATGAGGTTGGAGGACGTTTTATTCAGAGCATCTATGAAATTCACTGTGAAAATAACTAAAACATGATATATATTGTTACGATGACAAAATTATGTTTACTCTTGCTTACTTTTGGTCTGTTAAACTCAGTGTCATCACACCATGAATGCTAGTATGAGCATTGCCAAACAATAAATCAGGGATGCTTAACCCTGGGGATCTACCTTCCTGGGGTGCGTTTTCCAAACAACAACAACATAAATCGCGGCTGAACTATCATTGCACAATGGATTGTTTTGGTAAAAAATATAGACTTTCCATATAAACTGAAATATATGTAGATGGCACATATAGGGATTATGTTTCCTCTACAAATATTATTGAGAATATGCCATATTCTATTCTAAAACATAAAATCACTAACAAAAAGCTAACACGTGTTCTAATCTCATATAAAAAATCATATAAATAAATAAATAATGAGGCTATTGATTAAGAAATGTATTATTTATTTTTTACTATGAAATGAAAAAAAATCCTACTTTAATAATAATAATAATAATAATAATAATAACAACAATAATAATAATATAATAATAAGAATAATGGTTATTATTATTAAGTATGATATTGTTTATTTATTTTTAAGTCTACTTTTACAATTTGACACATTCAAGCCACTGCAGAAATGTTCTAACCAACAGGCCCACGTCATACACAGTACAGATACTTAATAAATTACCTACTTTCAATTAAAAGCATTAATGTACAGGTATGCTATACAGTTTTGTTTTCACAAGCTTTGGAGACATAATGTAAATTACGCTTTTAAATAATAGGCCACCTATAGCTTTCGCCATGAGCCACGGCTGTGTTCAAACTGGCATGAATGATTTTAAAATGCACTACAAAGGGAGTGCAATTGTCAACATGAAGATCACTAAAACTGAACTGTGTAAATACTTTGAAAGCAAATTACACCCAAGAGAGATGACTTTAATGTTTTTTTTTTTAATCATTCAAAGTTTAAATGTTAGAACGTATGAAAGGAATAGGGCATGGGGGGATAACTGGGAATAGAACACAGCCAGAAACTATACTCATAACTACAGCTCTAGAGATGTAGTTGCAAGCGTACAAGTTTGCCACGCAGTTTGCTAATGTTTGTTGGAACGATGGATTTGGGAAACACTTAACTAACTACGTTTGTAACGACAGAACATGCGACCTTAGTTGGCTAACGATGGTTTTTGGAAACGCACACATTGAGTTCAGCCCCATCCTTGATCAAACGCACCTAAACCAATTAATTAGGACCTACACAGAACTTGATAATTACAGTCAGGTGTGTTTGACATAAGTTGGAACTGAAATCTGCAGGAAGGTAGATCTCCAGGAACAAAGTTGAGCACCCCTGCCATAAACAATAAAACTTTTTTTTTTATTCTTGCCTAACCTGTTCAGTAGTGATTTGGCCAATCTTGTAGTCTGGACAGTACAAGGAATTGGATAGGGCATTCTTATAGGCTGCAGCATGCAGATCTTCAATAACACCTGAGAGACAAACAGATGAAGAACAGAAACAGAAAATTATCATGATGACTATCATAAATACTCTTTGAATGATTTTGAATGTCAAAAGTTTAGTTTAATCCACATCACAATTAGCCTTCTGGTATTTTTCTCCTAGGGGTCAGAGTTATGATTTTCAACACTTAAACAAATTGTGGACAATATAGATAATGTTTTTTTTTGTTAACAAACATACTATATTTTGGTCAACAATACTTTTTTCAATTATATTGTATTTTGATAGTTATTGCATGGACAAAATTCACACCTAAATTGTAAAGTTGATATTTATACATTTGAAGGCAATCTTGAAGGCCCTCCCATGAACTTCTTATTCTTTTTCAAATATTTTATAAGTGCTATTTTCCAACTTCTTTGCTCCAACACATTTTTAAACATACTACTTCTATTAACTAAATTATTTTGTCTTTTCCATTTCTAGTTATTTTGCAAGATACAAGTACTAAGCTTAAAGTGCAGTTTAAAAGCTAATAGGTGAGTTAGAGTTAGGTTAATTAGGCAAGTCAGTCAGTACGTTTACATGGACACCAATGATCAGATTTTATTGCGATTGAGACGATACTCTGATTAAGAGTCCACCATTTAAACAGCGATTTTTGATGAATTTAATCTGATGAAGGTCATAATCGAACTAAAGAGAAATCGAATTAAGACTTTTGCGACAGATAGTCCACAAACACACACAGCTGTTTGACACTATTCTTTGCACTTACCAAGTCAGTGAAACCGCAGTAACACAATGCATCATGAAATGCGGAGTTTTTTTCTTCTTCCATTCAACATGTGGTATGAACTTCCATTAAAACTACACTCTTCCAGCAGTTCATAGTTGCATCCAACATCTCATTTGTCATAGAGGCATGCATGAAATGTTCCCAAATGAAAGTGAAAGTGCCAAATTGCATGTAAAATGGGATCATAAAAGGAACATTGAAAAAAGTAACTCATGTGAACACCTTTATCTTATTACTGTCTTAATTAGATAAAGGCAAATAATTTGATTACTGATGTCTGTGTAAACGTAGTCACTGTTGTACAATGATTTGCCCAATTAACCTAACCTAATTAACTTTATTTTAAGCCCCGGTCACATTGCACTTTTCTCCCCATAGATATTCATACGCATGTAAATGCGTCAAACTGGAAATGCAAGCCCGTGCGACAAGTTTCACAGTTCGCTGTGGTGCAAAGATCAAGCTTGGTGAACTCTGACCTGTGAAATTGCATCATGTGACTGCGTAAAACCAATCGAAGATCAAAACCTGACCTCTCTGGACCGAAATTTATTATATGGACCAAATCGCTTGCTTATTAAACGTCTAATCATCTTGTTTAATCCTGCCCCTTTTCGGAGCACCGAACGACAGAATTTACATGCTCTAACTCTAATGTGACCGCGGCTTTAGTCTAAAGTGGGCATCATGATGACAAATGACAAAGCTGCATACCAATCTGTGGCGTCTGCTTGGCAAGTTTCTTATCCAGATTCACCCTTTCAGTGAGGTCTGACACTTCCCATGCACGAAACTCGGGTGCAGTGGTCACATTGATCAGATACTCCATGACAGTGTCGCTGTGAGAGAAAACATGGAGTTCAAGCTTCTAGCAAAATATAAGATCACACTAAGATTTTCATAGACCAAACTGATGTGTTTTACTCACATATAATCTCTCAGGCAGTCTACAGTGTACGACATGGTTTCCCTGGAGCTTGACACGCTGCACAAAATATAAATATTACATACATTAACTCAAAGTATTCCATTTGTGCATATTAATACAACATAACATACATTGCCCATTTCACAGCCTGCGAGGACACACAGATATTATCATACATCTTGGAATATGAACTTGATTTTCCTAAAAAGGATAGTTCACCCAAAACAATTTACACTTACTCACCCTCAAGTGGTTCCAAACATTAGAGTTACTTGTGTCTGTTAAACAACAAAAAAAAGTTATTTTGAAGAATGTTACAATCCTGTAAACATTCACTTCCATAGTAGGCAAAACAAACACTATGAAAGTCAATGGTTACATTTTTCAAAATAGTCTTTTTTTGTTATTATAACAAGTGAAGGGTAATTAAAATAAAGAACTTTCAGTTTTAGGTGAACAATCCCTTTAATTCATTGTTCAACAGGTGCGTCTGGAGTTCATTTGAATACTTTGATGAAGGCAAGTTTTGCCACAACACGTAGGTCAGATGTCAAACTCAATAACTGGAGGGCCGCAGCCCTGCACAGTTTAGCTCCAACCCTAATTAAACACACCTTATCAAACTAATAGAGTCCTTCAGGCTTGTTTGAAACCTACCAGTATGTGTGTTGAAGCAGGATTGGAACTAAACTGTGCAGGGCTGCGGCCCTCCAGGAACTGAGTTTGACATAAGTGGCGTAGGTGCTTAAGAGTGCTGTTTTAATATACTAGCATGTGATTTTATTTATTTATTTATTTTTACTTTGAGTGCCTTGAACTGATTATTTGTTCCCTTAAAGCTCTTTGTTGTGGATGTAATGCTATATAATATTCGAAATGCTGCTCAACAAGAGCTCACAGAACAAGAGCCTATATTTGGACAGAACTAGCTTTCCAAATGACATGTTCAGGATAATTGAAAATAAATGAAAATAGATGATATAATTGAAAAACTACAAAGTAAAGTAAGACATCGTAATTTGCTTAGTGTTTAAACATATAACAATTTTAACATGGTGGCTTTTTAAAACTGCTTATAATAAACGTACTGGGATAAAAACATTTTAACATTAAAACTTCCTGTTATGCAATTGACTGCAGAATTGAAAGTACTCTTACCTGAAACTGATATTAGAGTAGCTATTCTTAACTATTTAAATGACTTGGCTTGAATTTGTTTAAATTTTTATTTTATATTTTAATCGCAGGACAGAAACACATCTATATCCATTACAGGTGCGCAGAAATCTGAAACCTGTCAGAGTAGGGATTGTACAGTAGCTCATGTTTTGTAATAATTAAATAAATAAATACATTTTCAGCAATCACAGACACTCACATTTGGACAGGATTACATTTCTCATAAGATCACAGAGATCTAGATCAAGGCTGTCCAAACTCGGTCCTGGAGGGCCGGTGTCCTGGAGATTTTAGCTCCAACCCAAATCAAACACACCTGAACTAGCTAATCAAGCTCTTACTAGATATACTAGAAACTTCCTAGGAGGTGTGTTGAAGCAAGTTGGAGCTAAACTCAGCAGGACACCGGTCCTCCAGGACTGAGATTGAACGCCCATGTTCTAGATTTTTTTTACAGAGATTGTGTGAGAAAAGGACAGATATGAATTCAACCACAATGTACATCTGTAAACGTCCCCCAGTGAAACTAGTCCTGTCCAAATAGGGCTTATGACAGCTTTCAATTCTGAAAACTGCCAAAATAAATAAAGAATATCCACCAAAGCGAGATGTTGTTTTTGTGCAACCCTGAAAAACTAACCTCAAGCTTCCCCCAACAGCCTCGACACCACGGCAGATCCTGAAAGCAGACGCTCCCTTGGTTGTCTGGAATCAACAATAAGAGAAGTGAATGCTAACAGAACCACTGCGCACTATGAGTACACAAGTCAAACACAGAGTCGAGATGGATGGATTATATACCAGACTGGCGGCCAGTCGAAGCAAGTGTGTGACACCAAGGTTATCAGTGGTCTCATATCGGCTTCCGGCCCTGACAAGAACACCAATCCGAGAAGCAGGAGAATAGTTTTCCAAGGAAGCAATCACTAACCCACTTGGCAATTTCGTCACCTAGAAAGAAGGGAGGGAAAAAGCAATTACAGCTTCCATTTAAATAATCCGTCTATAATATCAGACTTTTGACACTTTTAACCCTTTGACCACCACTCTACCAAACAGTTGACCATGTTTTTACTGTAATAAATAATGACTGTTAAAGTCATTTGAAGAATGACTGTTTTAAATAATGACTCACACACACACACAACATTGTTGGTTTACAAAGTAAAATAAAATAAAAAAAACATAATCCTGTTGCACAACTACCCTTGATTTTGGTTTTACTGTAAAACAAAACAACAACAAAGCATGTTAAATGAGAATCTGAAATATGTTATGGCATACTGAAAAAAATAAAGGTGATTTAGTTTTCAAAATGTTTTATTGCTCTTACACTTCATATTTTCAGATTTTTTTATAGTATATGTATTAATTACAGTACTTTTACAATAAACTGACAGGTTAACCATTTGGTAGAGGCTTATATTTTTCAGAAATGTGTTGAAAATAAAATGCATTGAGTGTGTTAACTAGCGACATTAGGAGTTAAGAAATACATTCATTCATTTTCTTTTCGGCTTAGTCCCTTCATTAATCCAGGGTCGCCACTGCGTAATGAACCGCCAACTTATCCAGCATTTTTTTTACGCAGCGGATGCCCTTCCAGCCACAACCCATCTCTGGGAAACACATCCATACATTCTCATTCACACACATACACTATGGACAATTTAGCTTACCCAATTCACCTATCTTTGGACTGTGGGGGAAACCGGAGCACCTGGAGGAAACCTACGCAACCACGGGGAGAACATGCAAACTCCACACAGAAATGCCAACTGGCCCTGCTGGGGATCGAACCAGCGACCTTCTTGCTGTGAGGCGAACGTGCTACTCACTACGCCACCGTGGCGCCTTAAGAAATACAATATAAACATTTATTTTTGGTAGGTTAGGTCAGCGGTTCCCATCAGGGGGGTCCCAGCTCTTATCTCCTGGCTGACTAAAAAAATATAGACAAATTTGTAATTCGTCCTCCACAAAAAAGATTGAGTCTCACTGATACGCCTTCAGCAGCTAATAGTAATGACCAAAGCATACTGGACCCAGGTGAGGAAGCTCCAAACATTTTGGGTCACAAAGCTAGAAACACCAAATACAGGAAATACCAAGATGCTACCTGAATTGTGATTTTATTCCATTTTCTCAAAGCAAAGAGTCCCTGACCCAAGCCACAGTGCGTTATCAGCACCAAAGTTCTTGCTAACGAATGCATGAGGCTGTCCAAATTAACAAGACATTTGCAGACTCATCCCCAACACTGCAAGGCGTACCCAATACGTAATGATGTTTTGCTTTTATATTTTACATTAGGCTATTATTCAGTAATAAACATATCTAGATATAGTAATAAACATACTGTTTGTTTGAAAACAACATTTCTTTTGTCATACCTACTGAAAACTTATATGGGTGATAATGTCATTAAATGTTGAGGAGAGCCTTAAAATACTTTCCTGGGGAAAAGGGGGTTTTGACGTTGGGAACCACTAGGTTAGGCGGTTAAGATAATAACATTAAAATAAGAAACTGATTCAGCCAAGTTTAATAGTGATTGTGTACAAGTGTTTACTAATAAAGTGATATGAATCGATCTACTTGTCAAATCTAATCTAAAACACTATAATCTATTGGACAGTGCAAAGCAACATAACAAAAGACATGACTGGGTTTTAGTAAAAGGCGTCTGACTGTAACTGACAAGTTTTATGTTTAACTATTATTTTTAAACAAACATCTCATTTTGCACATTTGAGACCCAACCATTTTACCTGTTGGCACCATTTCTCACTGAACAAGATAATGATGCTCTTTCGTTATTTTTACAAAAAATGTTTTCTTTATTATTTAAGAACTAGGGCGCCATGGTGGCGTAGTGAGTAGCATGTTCGCCTCACAGCAAGAAGGTCGCTGGTTCGAGCCCCGGCTGGGTCAGTTGGCATTTCTGTGTGGAGTTTGCATGTTCTCCCCGTGGTTGCGTGGGTTTCCTCCGGGTGCTCCAGTTTCCCCCACAAGTCCCAAGACATGTGGTATAGGTGAAATGGGTAGGCTAAATTGTCCGTAGTGTATGAGGGTGAATGTGTGTGTATGGATGATTCCCAGAGATGGGTTGCGGCTGGAAGGGAATCCGCTGCGTAAAAAATATGCTGGATAAGTTGGCGGTTGATTCCGCTGTGGCGACCCCGGATTAATAAAGGGACTAAGCCGACAAGAAAATGAATGAATGAATGAATTTAAGGACTAAATCATTTGTTTTTTTGTTGCGAGTTTTCAATTTCATAAACAGAACTTTCGGTTTTAAAGGTTCAATTATAGAAATTCACGTTATCTTTTGGTTTCATATGCTACGCAATATAGTCTGTTTCTCAATATGCTTTCTTCAGCGATCTTGAGTCCTCGTCATCATCATCCGCCGAAGTTCAGTTCCAATAGTCAAGACGGCAAAAACGGAGGACGCGTGAAAGTTCCCGGATGTATTCTTGATATCAAGGACGCACCGATGCAGACTTGAGCATCAAACTCACTCTAGAAGTCCCAGAAGTCAATGCGACTGGAGGTGGGAAGGGCAGCATTTTGTATAGATTTATTATTAAAGTTCAGAGATTATTTATCTCAGGATTTCCCTAAATGAGACCGTGAAAGTAAACATTACCATGAAAATCTTAATAAAGGCATAAACACATCAAGGGTGTTTATTTGTTGAAATTCGTATTAAAATCTGTGTTATTTGTGATGTGCAGCGTATATTTGTAAAGTCTTTATGCAGAGTATATATTGTAAAACGGGGGGAAAACAATAAATCGTTGTATGGATGCTGTAATGTTTAAATAATTTTCGGTTAAAGATGCGTGAGGGTCATGTGACCATCAGGAAGAACGCAGCATCTCATTTCTCACAAGACGCGTTCTCGGTCCTCACGGTCTCCTGAGTTCGTTCTCTCGATACCGGTCTCCACAAGAACACAAGTCTGTTCTCTGCATTCTTGGAATTGAGAAACAGCCATAGATTTTTCTAATAAAATCAATATACCCTGTCCTATCCTACCCAGTTGGTATTTAAATATTATTATTATTAGCACAAACTTTTGGTCAAATTGATATGAATTTAGCCAAACACCTAAAAAAACACGATTGTGGCTTAGATTGCTAACACATTTAATATTTATGTTTGAATTAGCCAAAAACATGTATTCATACTAACAACAACAACAACAACAACAACAACAACAACAACAACAACAACAACAACAACAAAAAACCTACCAATAAACTAATATTTTAATTATTTTTACAGATTTAATTCACCTATAATAACTTTAAATTAATAATAAATGAATTACAAATGTAAACTCTTACAATTATACACAACTATAAAATCAAAGAAGTTTAATCTTTGTGCACTTGTTCAGGTAAAGCTCAATGTGAAATCAGTACAGTAAAATTTTGATCACAAGAGTTTTATGTACAGTTACCTGAAATATGCTGAAAACAATATGCTGAAAATCAGGTTGTGTTTTATGACAAAATTAAAGAAACCTTGAAAATGTGAAATACGTTTACTCAGCTAACAAAAGATGTAGTGTACATATAAGGAATTTAAAATCCTAATTATCTAACATCAACAGCACAATAAAACATTTCCTGTGGAAAATGAGAGCAGAAACCCTCCCCAGCACCCACACATACATGAACGTCCTGGTAAATGTGAGGAGGACCTACTGAGACCTTGATGCCCGTCAGAGGGACGGTTAAGGGCTGGTCACTCTGAGAGGCCGCATAGAAGCGTCTCTGTAGAGAAAAAGACAAATCATCATCTACTGACCTGCACTTCCTGCGGCAGAAACTTTAGTGGCTCCCCAGCTGCCGCAACATCCACCTTACGGGCAGCCTGGGCTGCATAGAGCCTCCTCTGAAAATTACAAAAAGACATCATGCCTCTGACAAAAGAGTGCATCCAAAACAAGCGGTACGAACAGAGGCAGACTGACGCATACAAAGTAAACCCATTTTCCCAAGCTACAGGCCTTTCTTTTCGTTTACATTAGGATTGTAGCCAACATATCAACAAAAATGTGTGTATAAAAATACATATTGTATTACCTCATATCAAACAATTGTCTAATTCATCAATTCAATTCACTTTTATTTGTATAGCGATTTTACAATGTAGATTGTGTCAAAGCAGCTTCACATAGAAGGTTATAGTAAATTGAAACAGCGTCAAGTCCAGCTTTCAGTCAAAACTGATCACACAAATAGATCAAGAAAACTGTAAGGGAGCATCAACCACAACTTTTGTCAAGTGTCAAGATAAGTAAAATGTTTAATTAAAATAAATAAATAATAAATAAATAAATAAACCAAACTAAGTTCCTACCTCTTAAATCCACTCCATATAATTTACATTTGTAGACGTTATAAGTTTAACTCTTATCTTTTATTGAAAATATTTATAAATATCTAACATTTCATTGAAATAAACTATTGAAAATGGAGAAAAATCTCTTTATAAAATAAAAGTTTCAGAATTAGACATTGGGCACAATTATTATTAAAATTTTTCAGCATTCTATTACATTATTATTTAACATTTATTTATTATATTAATTTTAACAACAACAACGTATTATATTTAAACATATTTATGTCTAATTTCCGCAGCCCTCTTTACTCAGATTTAGCAAGAGTGCCAATAACTTAAGCACAGTAGAGTTTACTTGAATTCATATTTTTGGATGTATACTTTTATTATGTAGATTAATTATGCATTCTATTTCTTATAATTTGTTGTTGCATTAATTATTTTATGCTTCTTTTCACATTTATGTTTAACAAAAATGTGTTTAATAATGCCATGTTCCTGTAATCAAGAGTCATAAATGCGATTATAAGGTCTAAAATTACATCATAATTCATTTCAATCATTTAATAATGAAATGTTCAATCTCATAAGAAATAAGCATCAACTGCATTTGAGCAATTCCAGCGTTATGGATGTGACATTTGCAGTAAAAGCTCAAAACATAAATTCACATAGAAAGTATATGTTAACATTATACTGAAACGTGTTTATATTTACCAAAACAGCTAGCCACAGAGATATAAGATCAGAAAAATATCAATCTGTAAACATGTTTTGTACTTTAAATGAGGAAAATAAACATGCGTTAAGGATGTGACCAAACAAGTCTCCGAGTTTGTAGTATACAACATTGCTTAGTAGAAATTCTGTGAATTAAACAGCACAACCCCAAATGAATAATGCTAATCAACAGGATAAGAGCTGGCTCACTTCAGAACAAACATAATTGGTATTATTCAAATTAATATTTTTGCATTTATGAGGAAAAAGTTTTGTTATGGGTGTGACCGATGTGAAATTGCCACTCATGTGACCTTGGTAAATCAAATGAAATTGTTTAAAAACATTTTTTGAGTGTGTTTAAAGTACTGTAAAATATTTGCTTACATAAAAAAACATAGAAATGGTTTCAGTATTTTGGTGAAAACCTTTCATTTTTTCATTCTTTTCACTTTTTTTTCATAGCAAAGTCGACAATTGCATGGAATTGCTCAAATGCAAGTCAACGAGCCTTAATATCTCATATTTCCCAAGAGTGTCAATAATGTAGAGGATGTATTTTATTTGTACAGTAGCTTAATTAAATATTTATGTACTTTTGAAGTTATATTTCTATTATGTAAATTGTGAAAAAGATTAATTGCATTTTCAATTCCCAATTTCTATGTTCTATTTATTACCCTTTCCTTGCATATTTAGTATTTAATGCTTCTTAATTGACAAAAATGGATTTTATATTGTCATGATTTCCTGTAATCTACAAACAGTCATACGTGTTATTTTATTAGATCTAAGATTATATCATTATTTTTTTTTAGGTCTCGAGTGGCCAGTTCTACATCTATTTACAACCTGGTCATGTCTTTTTTCAAAATGGTAATTATTTCTTTCATTTAGAGCTGGATTCCCAACTAAGATATCATCCATTGCTAGACCACACTGTGCTGAACACACTAACTTACAATTTCATACTGTTGACCTGAGTGTTGTTGTCACATAAGGAAATGAGAGCTGGGGGGTCCATGGAGACATTTGAAGAAGAAAAAAACTAAACTACATTGTGTTTTATCTATAAAAGATATAAATGAAATAGATAACTTAAGTGTTAAGTCACTTACCCAATTTATAAACTAACTGATCATACACCAAACATTACAAAACTCAAACAATGTCTTTGGTCTTTATACAAATAACTAAAAATTAAACATTTCAGAATGAGGGTCGTCTATAAAACTAAGTACATTTAAACGAATAATATGACATATTGAGAGCTGAACTGACAACCGTTTCTCTTATATTTGTATGTGTGAACTAAAGTTAAGGCCAGCGTCCATTTAATCTAAAACTGAAGCATTAAACAGCCTCCGAAACCAGGCAGCAAAACCTCGACTAGTCATCTTTAACCACGTAAATCATGTTCTCACCGATAACTGGCTTATTCCCCGAATTCCCCTCATATTTTCTTTCTCCTTCAGACAGACCACGGCAATATGGCTGACCTAAGGATGTCCTACCCAAAATCCTTCACTCTCTGCTTCTCTACATCATGTCGAAACTACAGTACATGGTAAATTCACACTGCCACACGACGACTCGGAGGCTTGAGTACAAACAAGCGCAAAGTACACGCTGCATATTTAAATGTCGCATTGTAATATTTGATAAGTTTAATTTAATCAGCTGTTTAAATAGATCTCAAAGCATCAAATGCACGTACTAATAATAAGGAATGTTACTATAGTAAAATACAACGCTAAAAGATAATTTGAGAAAAAAAAGATAATCTGCTTTATAAAATATTTAACCCCTCATGAAAATACGATAGTTTAAAACTAACATAACATATCACACTGTTTTATGGGAAAAAAACTAATTAAAAAAGACCAAAATATTGAACTGTACAACACAGATGGACTTTATAAATTGGCTTCCAATACATTAATTCAATAGGAAAACAAAATATATACAAAATAATAAATAAAAACGGACATTTGGGGTTTTATTATTGGATAAAATTTCTGTCAAATTCAAAGTCTCCTTTAAATATTCTACAGGAAGTGGTTTTCAACGTGAGCATGCGCAGTGTGTCGATCACAAACACGTGTGAGCCTCTGCAGTTACTGGTGAAGATCTTAAAGCTGCGCTGGTCTTTAGAGTGATTTTCTTTTGTATAATTACTAAACTTTCTACATTTTCTGTTTGGTTAAATCGTGTTGTCCTCCGTGAAGCTCTAGCCGAGAGGACCGTGTGTTATTAAGTAAAATTACCGAGTAAAACAACAAGATGGTGAGTATCGCGTGGGACCTTTTAGTAGTTTCTGGTGTCTTTTTTCAATGAATTCCACCTTTATACACCTCGATTTTGACTTCTGAAAGTACGTGTATACACTGGTAGTTTAAAGACGTCGTTGCGTTTGTGTACATCCGTCGTAGATTCCGTTTAATTTCAAACACTGTTAGCCTGGATAATCAGTAAGGTTGTCTTTATGTAGATGTGTGTCTTCTTATAACCCTTTACTCCGTCGTCTGTGGTTTTTACTCAGACTGAAGCTGAAGTGAACCCGAAAGCCTATCCTCTGGCAGACGCCACGCTTTCCAAAACCATCCTGGATCTGGTGCAGCAGGCGTCCAACTACAAACAGCTGAGAAAAGGGGCTAATGAAGGTAAACTACAGATATGTAATGTTTGATTCTCCATTAAAGACTACCGTTACTTCTCACTGCTAATATAGGGGTACTAGTTAAAGACGATATTAACACACCGCTACTTGAACATTTACAAATTTAGCAAATTCAAATTCTCCAGCTTTTCCAACAAAGTCACATAGCTTCAACCTGGTGTTTGTAAATTTAATAAATAAATGGAAACATTTCTAAGTGTAAATTTAATCAATGTGAAGCAGAATAAATAACAACAAATATGAATTTGATTAATCTAATAACTCAACCATTTAATAAATGTATTCAATGAATTGTTCAATACAATTTTTTTTATTTCAGATTCAAATTAATTATAAAAAAACAACTAATTAGTAAATGATTAGTGACAAATCACCCTCATATGAAGTTCTCAGATTTTTATACAGTGATGATCACGTTTTAGGGTTTGTGGTACCTGAAAAGAATGAAAACCTCATTAAAGCTGATGAAATGAAGTCATTGGGTTTAAACCATATATATATTAAACCATGGGTATAAAACATTTATAATTTTGGGTAATTCAACATTAAAGTGTGCTTAATGCAAAAGAGAAAAACACTTGTCTGCTCTAATCGATGGAATTTACTAACCCATGACAAATAACTCTAAACAATGTTAATAAAAACAAGAGGCTGTATATTTAAAAATACATTGAATTACTTAGGAATGTGTAATTTTTTTTTTTTTTTTTGTTATGGTCATCAATTGGGTCTCTTCATTTTGGTGGTCCGTTTGTTGAGTTTAAATTACATTGCATTTACATGCCAACTAATTTGCATTAGATTATAAATTGACTCTTAGGTTGGGGTTAGGGTAAGTTGACATGTACTTGCAAAGTTTTTTATAGTCAGTTTAATGTCTGTTGAAGGACTGTTAAATGTCAATATCAACAGATATTAAGCAGAAAGTCTACTAATACTCAAATGGACCATTAATACAAAGTGTTACCATTAAGGCTGTGCAGTATGGACAAAATAATCATATTACATAATAAAACTGTAGTAGATTCTTTAAAACAGACAACATAAATGAAGATTAACTAACCTCAACTCTAGTTAAAAATATACTGTAGTTACTGTACTAACTGCTTTATAAACAAAACTAATAAATTGTCTTAACCACATGTGTGTGTGTGTGTATGTATGTATATATATATATATATATATATGTATATGTGTGTGTGTATATATATGTAATTTCATGTAATTTGTCCATGACTAGTCAGCAGACGGATGTGCAGAAGCAATTTACTGTGTTTTTAAGTACAATCCTACAGTGCCATTTCAAGTGGTTAAGTGAGAATCATAGGCAAAAAATGGTTAAAATGGTGCATGTTTATCTACAGATTTGTATTTAAAGAGCCCATATGGTGGGTTGAGAACGGTTAAATTTAACTTTTTGAAGTCCCAAACAACAGGATGATATGTATGCAAGGTTAAAAAACACTTTCAATGTCTTATATCTATTTATTTTTACCTCATTTTCCCACCGACTCCCATATGAATCATCTGAGCGAGTCTTTTTCCTCAAGCACCTCCTTTACGTCACGTCCGTGTCAGCAGCCCAATGCCAGAACATATTGAAAAACATCACTGTGGTTGTACAACAGCGTATCGCTATATTCTTCATCATAACAACAAACATTCAGTAATTAACACTTCATGGACTATTGTGAGCCAACAAATAGTTACATTCGGCAGTAAGCTAAAAGGCTACCGCTACATGCTGCACGGAGCAAACACAATACAGACAACTACATCCATGTTTACCTTGTTACAGCGAACAAGACTGGAAGAACATGCTGGTCCAAATAAACTGGGTATTGATCCATCCTCTAACAACAACCGTGCAACAAATCCCGCGTTGTAAGCTGGTAGATTGGTGGTAGCTCTCTTTAGAGAAATGACGCAAACACAGCACCATGTTGGGGATGTAGTTCTCAGGTATTTTACCAAAAAAAAAACTCAACCACTCCAGGTAGGGAAAAGAGGTTTCCAGGTAGGGAAAATAACACAGCTTTTCTCTCGCACTTCAGAGCACATCGTATACGGGACATGATTTAACCTATGAATGCCGAGAATGTCGATGAGTTCAGTAAAGTTAGAAACAGATTTGCAGATTCGTGTTTTCCGGATCAATAACTCATGACCGAAACATTGTTCCTACACAAATAGCACCTCTTTTCAACCGTCGCAATGTATATAATCACCTACAACCTTTTTTTTCCTAAAAATTAGCTTTGCCTACGCGCTGGACGCATTATATTAAACTCTGTGCGCAGGCGGCAGAGACCGATCCTTAGGGACCGTCTACAAAGAGCAAAACGCGAAAACCAATACTTCAAAAGCTCCCATACTTCTCTCTAAATCTTTATACTGCCATCAAACTCAGATCACACGTCACTGCTGTCCCGCTGGTTATACTACAACACTTATTGCGATACAGTGCTTGTTGTCATCCACTTTTTCTTGTCTTTTTCTTTTCTTTTCATGTCTGTGGGTGGGGCCGGGGAGTTCAATTTTCCCGGGGTCTGCGCGTGCAACTAGTGGGCGGGGCTTATATTTCACGTTGACGTCAAGCCGAAACGGCTAAAGACTCGTTCTAATAACGATTCATTTAAACAACAATGAGTCGACTCTTTTATATATGAATCAATTATTTTAAACACTTTGCACTTTCAGATTTAAGCCTTAGCTGGACATTTCACTTTACTTAGAGCTGTGTTACACACTGCATGGAAGGTCATTTTCAAAAATCCATAATATGGGCTCTTTGAGCATTGTAATCAGTTATCAGAAAATAACTTCCAGCTCTAATTTTTTTATTGTTGTCTTTCACAGCCACTAAAACTCTTAACCGTGGGATTTCTGAGTTCATTGTGATGGCGGCTGATGCTGAACCTCTGGAGATCATTCTGCACCTGCCGCTGCTGTGTGAGGATAAGAACGTGCCGTATGTGTTTGTACGCTCTAAACAAGCTCTTGGACGTGCATGCGGAGTGTCACGACCTGTCATCGCCACTTCCGTCACCATAAAAGAGGGATCTCAGCTGAAACCTCAGATTCAGTCTGTGCAGATGGCCATTGAGAGACTCCTAGTTTGAGTTCATAGCTTTTTACATTTTGGTTTTATAAACAGTGATGTCTTTGTACAGTCCTTAAGGATTCTTTCTTTTTTTTTTGTATGAATCAAACAGTGTTGAGGGGAATGCTCAGCAACTGAAACCCGAAATAAAATTCGGTGAACAAGAAATGGTATTTTCATTGTGTGGGTTTGTTTGTGTTTGATAGATGGACATACAGCAAATTTAACCTTGTAGCACTACTTGGACATTTGTATAATGAATAATAACCTCTTTGCTTACATTACTTACAACAATAAAAATGGTTACTATTTCCACAGTGAATATAAATCTGCAATATGTAGTTGCAGAAAAAAAAAGATGAGAGTAATCGTGTTTTTCCTAAAACTGAATAGGGATGTATGCTGGACATTTGTAGTGAGTATTATGTGTAATTCATGATTAATAGGCTCAAATCAGTGTTATAAAAGCAGTTGGATATTAAGTCAAATAGTTGTGTGCGCAACAAAATGTTTGGTTTAATTTGACAATTGTTAACCAAACGTTTTTCCGTATTTTGGTTCAGAGTTTTATCTGGGTGTCCACACTCGGTCCTGGAGAGTTTAGCGCCAACCATAATCAAACACACCTGAACCAGCTAATCAAGCTCTTACTAGATAGACTAGAAACTTCCTGGCAGGTGTGTTGAAGCAAGTACAATCAGCAGGACACCGGCCCTTCAGGACCGAGTTTGGACACCCCAGCTGATCTAGAACCAATCAAATTTAAGGTGAGGGATGTGAAACCTTTATTTGAATGGTAGTGTTAAATTGAAATAAATGTGACTGGAAAAATTTAAGCAACATACAAATAAGTACCATACTTTTACACTACGTTAAATTTATGTATAATGGGATACAACCTTTGTAGGATCTTACAAACTAAAGTTGGTAAGGTTTTATTTTGAAGAAGAAAGCGCGTTGCACTCGAGTAAACCACGTGACTGGGGAGCTAAAGTCCACAACAAACTCGGGAGGATTTTTTGTGAGAGAAAAAAAAACTAACGTTACAGGTGAAACAACCATGAGAGACTCTCCCGTTTTATTGAACAAATGCGAGGTCGATCGTTTGCTCAGTTACGACGAACTAATCCCCAGACTCGAGTCTGTCATGGGGAAGTTTTCTAAAAAGGACAGTTCTGAAATAATCCAGCCTGTGAGATCTGTGGTCCCTATACAGCCATACAATGGGTATGGAAATCCTTATTTCAAAATAATGCTGTCGTTTAGTTAAATAGTTCCGTATAAGTAAACGTTTGTTGTACGCATTGCCAGGTTTTTGGGTGTGATGCCTTCATATATGGCCGCTGATGGTATTCTATGCACCAAGATGGTAACATTCTACCAGCGTGCAGAGGGCTCCAGTTTACCTTCGACTCAAGCCACCGTATTACTTTTTCACCCCGAGCGAGGACACATCACAGCGGTGAGACACAAACCACATCTGTCTGTCTCACTTTATTAAACTGTTATTTTGCATAAATGACATAAAATTGTTAATAACAACTGAAAGAGGTTCGTATTTAATAATCGCTTAACCAGGGACGCAGGATAAATGATGGTTGCTCTAAAAAAGGGAAATCTGATTTTGACAAATTGTCAAAAATTATGTGTGGATCTAATTGCATAAGACAAAAAAACATCCACAACCAGACACTGACATTGCCAGCAAAGAAATTGCATAAATATTTTTTGCATAAAATACCAGAAAAGCATAATATTTTCATACGTTTATATAATTTGTTTTCTGACCATTTATCATTTTCTGACGTTAGCTATTATTTTAAAATAGGATTTGTGTTTGAAAGCATTATTTTCAGAGTTACAGAATAATACATTTTACTAAACATTAACAACACCTAGTAAATTAATTCCAAACATTGGAACAAAAAACAAAAACCTGAAACATGCAAAAGACAGGAAAATGTAATTTGCTTTCCATTTATACAAAAAAATAGTGCAAAAACTTTTGGTTTAAACAATCAGAACTTAGAACATGTAACTTTAAAAAAATAAATAAATAAAATAAAAATCAAGAAAGAACAAGATGAATTTTTTTTTTTTTTTAATACGAAAAATTATCTGCTGCTGCTGCTAATGGTAAATATAGAAATCTAACATCTCTAACACTACTTGTACAACAGATCATATTAATTTTCAATTAATGATTCAACAATTTACACATAAAACCTTTTTTATTTTAGGTGTATCTTTTTTGAAAACCTGCAATGACATAATTTTGGTGGTTGTTTGTAGTCATCCATTGGTTACACAATGTAATTGCTACAACATTCACCAGTGTCAAGTTCCATTACACAGCAATTATTATTATTATTATTATTATTATTTTAATCTTTACATAAACATTACCATAAAGTGTTTATATCTAAACTATAAGCTGCAGTTCTCTCAGTACTTCTGTGTTATTTAATTGTTTGTAACTAACTGAAAAGTTTAAAAACGGAATTGCTCTCAATCAGCGCAGATCTGAACATCGAAGGATTAATAAACATATGTAAATCGTCATATATCATTCATGTTGCGCAGATTGAGATTGAATTAAGATCATGATCTTTTAATGTTTAAATGTGCAGCTTTACACTGTATGCATTAATGCAGACTAAACAAACATTGACAGAAATCACCAAGACACTAACCTAAGAAAGCATTTGGGTAGGTCCCACCACAACTTTTTCCATCATTATATTTTACAGGGAAGCTTAAATGCTTTCATAGTGTGATTTATTTATTTTATTTTTGTATTTTTGTATTTTTTTTTT